>JAWPHD010009421.1:0-104107 GCA_037043455.1 Cyrtodaria siliqua | reverse complement strand
CTTAAATTTAAAAATCGTATTTTTGCCATGGGCGGGCCATCTTGAATTTCCGCCGACACTGAAATGGGCTAAGATCAATTAGACATCAAGAGCACCATTCGTGTGAAGTTTCATGAAATCCGTCAAGTAGTTTCCAGGAGGAGTGTCGCTACTATTTTCCATTATATAACTCTATGTAAACAAAGATGGCCACTGGCAGCCCCTGTTAACGTCGAATCAAAATAATGTTCGACTCGAATAACCACCATGTCATGCCCGATCATTTTAGAAAAAGACCCCATATCAATATCACTTATAGTTTTCAAGAGTAGTCGCTACAAAACATTTGTTTTTTTAAATCTATTTTTAGCTGTGGTGGCCATCTTGAATTTCTGGCCGATCTGAAATTTTGCTGAGATCGATTTCCTGTGAAGTTTCATGAAAATCCGTCAAGTAGTTTCAAAGGAGTAGTTCCGCTACAAGTTTTCATTATTAACTCTATGTAAACAAAAGATGGCCGCTGCCAGCCATAAAGTTTAACGTCGAATCAAACGATTTTCGACAAGGACCACACCATTCCTGAATTTTGCTAAGATCATTAGACATCAAGAGCAACATTCGTGTGAAGTTTCATAAAAATCCGTCAAGTAGTGTCCAGAGGAGAGTCGCTACAAGTTTTCATTTATATAACTCTATGTAAACAAAGATGGCCAGCTGGCAGCCATTTAACGTCGAATCAAATAATGTTCGGACTCGAATAACAACCATGTCATGACCGATCATTTTAGAAAAAAGACCCATATCATATCACTTATAGTTTTCAGAAGTAGTCGCTACAAACTTTTTTTTTAAATCTATTTTTCAGCTGTGGTGGACATCTGATTTCTGGCCGATCTGAAATTTTGCTAAGATCAATTAGAGCATCAAGAGCAACATTCCTGTGAAGTTCATGAAAATCCTTCAAGTAGTTTCAGTGGAGTAGTCGCTACAAGTTTTCATTATATAACTCTATGTAAACAAAGATAGCCGCTGACCCAGCCATGTGTACACGAATCAAAACGATTTCTTGACAGGACCAACATCATGTCATGCTGATCATTTTAGAAAAAAGTTCCCATATCATATCACTTATCAGTGTTCAAGAAGTAGTCCGCTACAAAACTTGTTATTTTGAAAATCTATTTTTAGCCATGGCGGTCCATCTTGAATTCCGGCCGACCCTGAAATTTTGCTAAGATCATTAGACAACAAGAGCAGCATTCGTGTGAAGTTTCAGAAAATCCGTCAAGTAGTTTCAGAGAGTAGTCCGCTACAAGTTTTCATTATAAACTCTATGTAAACAAAGATAGGCCACTGGCAGTTATGTTTAACGGCGATCAAAATAATGTTTAACTCGGATTCCATCATGTCCATGCTGATCATTTAGGAAAAGTCCCCATAACGCTATATATCTTTATAGTTTTTCAAGAAGTAGTCGCTACAAACTTATGTTTTAAAAATCATTTTTAGCCCGGGCGGCATCTTGAATTTCGGCAGACCCAGAATTTTTCAAGGATCAATAAGACATCAAGAAGCAACATTCCCTGTGAAGTTTCATGAAATCCGTCAAGTAGTTTCAGAGAAGTAGTCGCTACAAAGTTTTTCATTATATAACTCTATGTAAACAAGATGGCCGCCTGGCAGCCATGTTTAACGTCGAATCAAAACGATTTCGACAAAGGATTCAACATCATGTCATGCTGATCATTTAGAAAAGTCCCATATCAATAGTCCCGTTAGAGTTTTCAAGAAGTAGTCCGCTACAAACTTGTTTTTTTAAAACCTTATTTCTAGATTTGGCGGCCCATCTGGATTTCACATCTACATGAATTTTTGCTAGGATCAACTAGACTCATGGGCAACAATTCTGTAGTTTCATGAAATCCATTCAGTAGTTTCAGAGGCAGTAGTCGCAACAACTAAAAAAAGTTTACGGACAGGACAGACGGGACGGACGGACGGACGGACTGCGCTCCACGGCAGAAGCTCTGCTGATCTCTGATCGGGTAGAGCTAAAAAATCGACTCCAGTGAGATTTGAACCCACGACCTGAATAATCAATCGGACATTTATCAATTAAGCCAATAACTCCGGCGTTACTAGGACGATTCCGAAATAAATTTGCCGCGTCACATCCCCCAATATGGATAACATTATAATCAAGTTTAATGAAAATCAAGACAATATATGGCTGTGGACGGACAGAATTAAGCAAATTTAATATCCTACCTTCTCCACCAGGTTTAAATATATTATTGGTGCAATATAATCAACAGTGTGTAGAGCAAGAGGAAACAAGAATATCGGTAGACCGATGGATGCTCCCCGATTTGGGTCTTTGTATTACCAAAGCAATATAATTTAAATGAAGCTAGAGCTATGGTTCTCATGCTGTCTCGCCTTTATCATTGTTGGAATTTCCATTACAGTCCCCTTAGTAGTTTTTCGAGTCATATCCCAGACCAGAATTATAAGTACACAATTACCAGGGAATAACTCTAATTTGAATGAAGATAGCGTAATGTTTTTTGTGTTCATGCCCTTCTCCATCTTCCTATATTATTGTGTGAGAGTTTCATTGCAGCCCCATTAGTAGGATATGAGTTATGCTCCAGACAGATTATAAGTCTATAAACTTACCATGGGCACAAGTAACTCTAATTTAAATTAAGATAGAGTTATGGCTCCTATAGAAAGATTTCCGTAAACGTCAAAATAAAACATGCGTTTTGGACTTTGACGTATAGTATCTTGTCATCAGCCATATAATATACACCTTTTATTGCAATGAATGACAGGGATGTATTATCGCCAGCACGCACACGCGCACGCAATCTTTTCGCCAGAAAATCTTAAATAATATAAAGTGTTACCATGACACGGCGTCTTGATTTTTTAAAAACTCGTTGCGTCCTATTAGTGTTTCTACATAACTTGCATTGTTCAATCATTATATTATTGTAATCATATACCAAACACTTTTTCATGCTCCCCCGGAAAGAATTGGGGGGATATAGTCGCCGTCTTGTCTGTGCGTCCGTGCAATTCTTGTCCGAGCTGTTTCTCTGTTAGGTACAAAGCCAAAGAAAACTGAGGAAACGTAAGAAATCCTAGCCTTATCCCTTAGGCCCGGTGCTATGAAGCGTGAGAGGTGTCGCATCTTATAATTACCTCTCATGAACAGACTCAATAAACCGAGTCTGTTACTTTCTGCCTGTGTGTGTTTGTTGCTTCCAAGGGAATCACATTTTCAGTACTTATTATAAACAAACGGTTCATGCACTACAATTATTCTGATTATCACGGCAGCATCGGTTTACTTTTTTGTATCATTGATTCACACATCAGTTCAGCGAGAGCTTTGACGTGCAAATGGTATGGCTCTCCCTGCGCAAGAGACCGGCGGTTTTACGAACACCCGCCCCCAGCCAAACAAACACACACCCCAGCCACACCGAAGAATGGGCTGAGGGAGAGCCAGAGATGTGAACCCACCGGGATTCGAAACCTCTGGCAAGTATGCTAACACTCGTGCCGGCCACCGCAATTCGATGAATTTAATAACAAGATGGCCTCAAAGAGCTCACCTGACATGAGTGTAGAGATGAAGATTAGGTTTATGCAGGTTTGGGGCAAGACTTTTCTGCTACAAGATTATTCTAAGTTTAATTATGGCTCCCCACACAAAGTGTGGTAGGGGAGCCATATGATTTTGTGCTTTCTGTCTGTAGGTCTGCGGGTCTGCGTGTCTGTGTCACAAACGATGTCCGATCAATAACTACAGAATGGTTGGACCTAGGGTCCTCAAACTTGGAAGGATGGTTGGTCATGACAAGTAGATGACCCCTATTGATTTTGGGGTCACTAGGTCAAAGGTCAAGGTTGCGGTGACATTGACTATCAAAACGATGTCCGATCAATAACTAGAGAATGGTTGGACCTAGGGTCCTCAAACTTGGAAGGTTGGTTGGTCATGACAAGTAGATGACCACTATTGATTTTGGGGTCACTAGGTCAAAGGTCAAGGTTGCGGTGACATTGACTATCAAAACGATGTCCGATCAATAACTAGAGAATGGTTGGACCTAGGGTCCTCAAACTTAGAGGGATGGTTGGTCATGACAAGTAGATGACCCCTATTGATTTTGGGGTCACTAGGTCAAAGGTCAAGGTTGCGGTGACATTGACTATCAAAACGATGTCCGATCAATAACTAGAGAATGGTTGGACCTAGGGTCCTCAAACTTGGAAGGATGGTTGGTCATGACCAGTAGATGACCCCTATTGATTTTGGGGTCACTAGGTCAAAGGTCAAGGTTGCGGTGACATTGACTATCAAAACGATGTCCGATCAATAACTAGAGAATGGTTGGACCTAGGGTCCTCAAACTTGGAAGGATGGTTGGTCATGACCAGTAGATGACCCCTATTGATTTTTTTTTTGTTTCATTTTTTCTTTTAATTTTTTTTAATTTTTTTTTAAATATTTTTTTATTTTATTTTTAATTTTATTTTTTAATTTTTTTTTTTAATTTTTAATTTTTTTATTTTTAATTTTTTTTTTTTTTTTTTTTTTTTATTTTTTTTTTTATTTTTTTTTTAAATTTTTGCATAAAAAGTTTTAGGGTCGGCCCCTTAAAATAATAGGGTCGGTCGGGTTACCTGAACCACACATATTTTTTTATGTGGCCTTACTGATACAGATAGTAGATACAGTCACAGGGATATTGATTATCAAAACGATCTCAGATCAATAGAGGACGGTTGGACCTATAGTCGTCAATTATGCCTGTTCGGGCTATTGGGGGAGCCATACGTTTTTGTCCCATGGACAATAACAATTTCTAGTTATTAGTTGTATAAGGTAGAAAATGCTAAAACTCCACTGAAGGAGATGAATAACCCCAGCTTATTTGATATTATTACGTAAAACAAAGGTCCACAATTCTGTTAAAAAATTGCAGAATCGGAAACCTTTGAGGTAGTGTGAACTGTATGCAAAGTGTAATAACAATCAATGAAAACTTTTGAAGTGAAGTTATTAGAGTGGAAAACTCAGTCAAATAACGGGCCATACTTCTGCAATAAAATAGGCAATCAACAATGTGTGATGTAGAAGGGGATAATGTCATCAGTTGTTAGTTATGTGAATATGAAATTTGGGAACAATCCATTCGAAACTGTTTGAGAAGTGCAAGTAATGACAAGAGGCCCGAGATGGCTGTGGATGCTCTACTTCAACAAGGTAGTTATTTTATTATTCTACCTACAGAAGGTTTTGTATATTGCTATAAAACATAATCCGCCCCCTGGTCAGTATTTACAACGGGGTCACCATTTGTACAACTTCAGCAGCACCATAATATAATGATGCATGCAAAATATCACAGCTTTTGGAAAAACACATTCCGGAAGTGGCTCAAAATAAGTAAGTAAATCCCAAAGGTGAATCCCATAATGCGTTCAGTAAGCTATTCTGAAAATTTGAGGTCATTCATTGATCTAAATGGCTGTGCACATTTTTCGGGTAAAACATATACATGAAAAATATTAGACCTCAAGCTCTTGTAGTTTCAGAGAAGATTCTTTTTAAAGATTTTCCTATATATCTCTTATGCAAATCTACGATCCTCAGGGCGGGGCCAAATTTTACCCCAGGTAAAGGATCATAAGCGTATGCTACATGTAATATATGAGAGCTCTGTCTTGTGATTTTGCAGAAGAGGATTCTTTAAGTTATTCCCTAAAGTCGGTAAAACTTCAAAATCTCCATATACAAACTTTGAACACCCCGGGGCGCAGTCATTTTTGACTTGGTCTAGGCGTTGGCGATCATTCATAAAGAAAAACTGTCAACATCTGTTCAGGGGTTCATCAGAAGAAGGTTGTTTAAGGTTTCGACCTTTTATGGTAATGGTGGACATCTTAAGATGGATGTCGTGCTGACCTAATTTTAACAAATTTGAAAAACATTGACCTAAGATCAGACATGTAACTGACCATGCGGTTTCAGGGGAGATGTCGTTTACAAATGTTGACGGACGGACGGATGACGGACGAAATGTGATCACAATAGCCTTCGGCTCAGTTGAGCTAAAAATAAATAAATTATAAACAACAACAAAGAGGAAATGTCACAAACATACATCACATTCAAATGTATTTACCCATTTAAAACACACAGACACGCGCGCACACGCACACATGAAACCAAACACCCACACAAATGAAACGGGAAGCTCGTCATAATAATTATATACAAATAAGCAGTGTATTGTCAAAAACATTGACCTAATACAATATTCACTTCATAAATGCTAGTTGGTGATAGTGAACGCTTTGACGAATTCAAACATATTCGAATTCGTAAATGATTTAAAAACGAAGTTGTGCAGTCTCTGCTATCATACGAATCTTTGTGCTTTAGGTCCTCAATATATATACATGAACATGAAAGAACAGAAAGCACGATTGATGCGGGTCTGAAATCCGCATTGTATATCACGTTCATACCGACTGAATACATTATAATGTTAAGGGTGATTAGAGGAAAGGGGAATACATACTTTGATATTAATTAAAGAGTAATATAAAGCGAGTAAAATATAAACAAGAAATCATCGTGCAGTGAGAATTACAGTGGTACACACGTGTTACTGATTTTACACACGTGTTACTGATGTAATGTTTGCCATTATGGTTGGCATCCGTAACAGGTAAATGGCTTATGTCAACTATTTTAAATCTTATGAAATTTCCAAAATGTTGAACACAAATATGTTGATGTGAGCATAATATCAGAAAGAATACTTATATGGCACAAACTGTGCCCCTTATATCCGAAACGTTTGGTATATTTTCACTCAAAAGTTGTTTTGTTTTTGTGTGAAATTAATTGGTCCATAGAATAGTCCATTTATCCAGCGATGGCAGACGAGACATCAATTCTAAATAAAATATGCAATTTTATCACATCATCCAAATTTCGAAGTACACCACTGTTCAAAAAAAGAAAGGTTTTCTTTATATGCCATGTGCCTTCAATACACACATGATACTCATGAAAAAGTATGCAATTGCATTGTAAATTGCCATATGTGGTATGGTGAAACATTCGGATGAACAGTTCATTTGATCCGATTTGTATAATATTATTTGGTTTTGACCGTTTTTGTTTGAATAATGATCAATTAGTTTTGTTTTGCAATGTTTCTATGCAAAATAATCACTCAATTGTTTTTAACACATCCACAGATATAGTTGCCGGTTATAATATTTTGACGGAGAAAGTCCATCAATGCCACCATACTATAGGATTGAAATTGTTTTGAAACCACATGACATTGAAATAATGTCTTAGTTTGTTTATGATGGTGTACTTTGAAATTTGGATGATGTGATAAAATTGCGTATTTTATTAAGTACTGATGTCTCGTCTGTCATCGCTGGATAAATGGACTATTATATCGACATTTCACATAACAAACAACTTTAAGTAAAATTGTATCAAACTTTTCGGATATAACGGGCACACTTTCTGCTATGTAAGTATTCTTTTGATATTATGCTCACATCAATAGTGTTGAATAAGTGTCATGTACAATATGGTTGGCATTTTAATTCAATTTAAAGATCTAACCGTCCTCTTTGTAAATTAATATTTACGAACATTTAGCATTTACAAAAATGTTTTATATAAGTAAGCCATCAGAAGGCACGGGGTTACAAAGCTGAAAGCTGATCGTTGATTACAAAGCTGCCTTTGCGGTTTCGACTGATTTTTAAATTTCTCAATAATATTATTACTTTTATGGCAAACAGTACTAGTTTGCATAGTACTAGTTTGCAAATTATAAAATATACAGTGCTGTAAATTTACATGAAAACATATATCGTTAGAATCCTAAACTGTGACTATACCCTGGCGTCATCAATTTGTACCAAAATATAATTAAACACTTTCATAATTGAGTAAATAACTAGAAGGGTGTTCCACGGAACACTGGTGTCGCCTGCTGTGTGCTAATTTCACAAAGTACAATCTAACTATAAAGTTTGAAGACACGGGGTGCAATCTTTCATGAATTATGGAGCAGTTTTTTTTTAAAAGTGTTAAAGTTTATGAAAAGGGGCATACATCTGCACTGGATAATTGACAATGAAGAAATGTATAAAGTTTCATGACCAAAGGTCAATATTTTGCCAAGTTATGAGCAAGGTTAGGTTGCAGGTTGAAGTTTTATGCAAAGGGGGAATAACACTGCCAAAATGAAAGTCAGAGTTATAGGACATGTGTAACGACATTCCTTCAGTTAAGATGAATGTGTGTGAAGTTTCATGAACATAGGTCATATGCTTTTCAAGTTATGGCCTGGCCAGCTATGAGCTTGGTTAGGTTTTATGAAAAGGGGCATAACTCTGCTGAAATGAAAGTCATGGTGGTAACAATATTCTGTGTGGTAAGTGAATTTTCATGAACATAGGTCAAATACTTAATAAGTTATGTCTATTTATGAGCCTGGTTAGGTTGCAGGTTAAAGTTTTATGAAATGGGACATAACTCTGTCAAAATGAAAGTCAGAATTATTGGACATGTATAACAGCATTCCTTAGGTTAAGATGAAGATGTGTGTGACATTTCATAAACATATGTCAAGCACTTTTCAAGTTACGGCCAAGGTTAGGTTGCATGTTAAAGTGTGACGGACCACGACAGACGACGGACAAAGTGATCCCCAACTGTCTGCCATGCTAATCGAAATAATTTAACATGAATACAGCCATTGACTTTAAACATGCGGCAAGGTGCAACACCCTCGATTACAGCTATACAATTCAAACAAGTACAAGACCTATTAAAATTATTATATAAAGCACGCCGCAATTTGTGTTCGTAAGCACAGCATCAAATAAACAGGTCCCCTCGATTTCTGTTCCGTTTTCCAACTTCTAATAGTAGTTTAGCAAGTTCAACCTGAAAAACAATATGCAGAGCAATAAGTTATTTAAAATATTCACGTATTTGGTGATATATTATGCGTTTGGATAAACTGTAAGATTATATTATAGTGTTTAAGTATGTTGTTTTGTTTTAGGATTTCGACGAAGTTGTCCCAAATTCAACTTCAAGAAAAAAAGTCTTACTTGACATCCTACTATTCCTTGATATATTATATATGTTATAACAAAAACAATCCAAAAGTACCCCCATCCCCTTCACCCACGCCCACCCGCCCTACCCCTCCCCTCTGCGTCTGAAGATAATTGGGAGCTATGAAAGTAGCATATGTTCACTAACTATAACAAAAACAATCCAAAAGTACGCCTCCCCGAGCCTTATATAACCCTGAACCTTCGGTTCAGTTGACACATAGTAGACGACGCTCTAACCGACAGGCGCAGTTGGTTTGTTGCGGTTTTAAATAGTATATAACAAATGCCACAAATGGTTGGTTCCGATAATTTGAGCGATCTCGTAGTACATATATTTACTAATAACAAAAACAATCAAAAAAGTAGCCCCCCCCCCACCCCCCTTACTTCTAAGTGTTGTTACCTGTTTCTCTGAAGACATTACTCCCCCGACTCCCTCTGATCGTCATGCTTTCATTCATTGTATTCTTTTGAGTGTCAATTTGTATTTGTTCCATCATTCCACAGCAGCGATGTCAGTAAACTTCCTTTTATTTTTCAGTACCGCTGCATCATCTCCTAAACTCTAAAAGTCTTTTACTAGTACCTTTACAATTCGACGCTTTTCAGTTGACTTACGTATTTCATGTTTTCGTGAAGAGCCGAAAGACTTTCCGTCCATCTCGTTCCAAGCGCGTTTTACTACCCCATTTCAACCTTCTCGGTTAACATCGCGTGCTCTACAAAAATCACACGAATAGTATGTAAGGGCGCATCCCATTGCATCAAGCTTAAGAAAGCTGAGGCTAATATACCATAGCGCTGTCGTTATTTTAGAACTACCTCAGATTCCCATACGTTTAAGTTAATTTGATTTCAACGGACACATGGCGCTCGGCTATCCGAAGGACACGACTCAGTGTCACCTCTTAAGTTTAAACTACAAACACATATATCCAGAAAATTAATAAGAAAACGGTGTAGAAATTTACATAAACAAGCTTGTTAAAGTTGGAATCAGTTCTATTAGAGCAGAATTTGATATTATGTTTACTGATTATCTCACAAACTCACAAATTATGAAAACGGATAGCGTCCCTTCATGCTATTGCATTTTAGAACTCAAAAAACTGATAGCGTTGTATGTGATTGCATTTTGTAGAATTAACTTAATTTTGTATGTGATTGCATTTTGTAGAATTAACTTAATTACGCACCCTCGAATTAAAAAGCGACACGTGACCTATCACTGTGATTCCATAGAAACTGATTATATGAACAAATAGAATTATTTATATTTATACCTAAAGATGAGTGAATTTGTAACAATGTTTATGTATATGTACACTATGTACTTAATGTCAGTCTAATTACTGTTGGGCAATGAAAGTCGAATACGGGACTGATCATGCAGTGCTTCCAAGCCTCTACTTAACTGGAAGGTTAAACATTTGTTGTCATTTGCGTTACCAATCCTTAGTTCTCCGGAGCTAACCATCGACAACACAATAATTGAATCTGAATTTGGGTTAGGAACGCAAACCAATGAACCGCTGTCACCGGGGACTGCAAATGCTTCAGTCGCATAAATATCCGGCTGTGGTTCGATAACGAGCAGGTAATCAGTTTGCCAATCCCTGTTGAACGAGTGGACATAATCATAAGAGCATAAAAGACCCTTTGTAAGGTGAGACTTTGCACCAAACTTGTAAACATATGGCCCGTATACGAAGTTGGAATCCCACGGCAATCCAACCCCAAGAGATCCTCGCTTACTCATGCCCTCGTCATCCTTCAGGTAGCGGATACAGTTTGGCTTTAACTCTTCGGTTACTCTGACCGCCGCGATATCGATCAATTTTTTATTTGTTGTCCCAATCTTAACAGTAAGCACAGGTGTACTGACTCCAAGCTTTTTAAGTTGCCTTCCCCTTTCTTCGATAAAGACGTCATGTTCTTGCATCTCAACATTACTTACGACGTGCGCGCATGTCAGAGCATACAGTACGTGATTACCGTCTTCGAAGAACCCTCCCAATGTACCTTCCCTGAATTTCGAAACTTGATTGTTCGGAAATTTACTTTTGATTAATTTGCCATGCTCGTGTTGTACGTTGGCAAGTTGTTTTGGTTCTTGTACCACTACTTTAATCGTATAGGGCTTCGTGAATCCATGTTTCTGTAACGTCTCGGCCACAGCACTGTTGACCTCATTACTGGATTGACTGACGTGTACTTCCAGCTTGTCATAAAATATGCCGGTGCCAAATACACTACTCAACCTGAAAAAGATGTAATTGTTTTATTATTTCAAAGCATTATTCATAACATGTACTGGACTGACTGACGTGTACTTCCAGCTTGTCATAAAATATGCCGGTGCCAAATACACTACTCAACCTGAAAAAGATGTAATTGTTTTATTATTTCATAGCATTATTCATAACATGTACTGGACTGACAGACGTGTACTTCCAGCTTGTCATTAAATATACCGGTGCCAAATACACTACTCAACCTGAAAAAGACAGTCCATTTATATTATTTCATAACAGAATTAATGACAAATAAAGATTCGCTGCACTACTCTACGAAACAGAATACAATGTACATTGTCATTCCTTACATAAACTAGTATAATCAAAGTAATGTCAACTAATTATGTAGATGTATATGGATATTGTAGGGCTATCATTGAATAAGGAAAGAACCCAACGAGAAACCATAATTGCTAAACTTTATGAAAAGTAGGGCGTTGGTCATGATGACCTTCTGTAGTATAATACTAGTATATATGTTTTGAAGAATGAAGGGCTATTGGTGACTTACAAACGGTCCTCTTGAGACAGTTTAACGAAGATGTATAGACGGACAAGAGTAAGCAAACAAAACAAAAT
Source organism: Cyrtodaria siliqua (assembly GCA_037043455.1). Taxonomy (NCBI): domain Eukaryota; kingdom Metazoa; phylum Mollusca; class Bivalvia; order Adapedonta; family Hiatellidae; genus Cyrtodaria; species Cyrtodaria siliqua. Next base: position 92,060 of record JAWPHD010009421.1, on the reverse strand, counting down.
AGTTGACGTATTCAAGGGGCATAGCACATTGTCCAATCAAGCTTATATCCACAATAGCTTTGAGCCAATTAAACGTTCAATCGCGATTTACCCGTGTACCAAAAGCACGTGTTGTCCCACAAACAACTCTAAAATACAATGGATCACATGGCCAATGTTTGCGGGATATTGACCCAGGAACAATAGAGTGTGGAGCTATAAACTGAATGTTGGAACTATCCGACCCAGGAACAATAGAGGGTGGAGCTATAAACTGAATGTTGGAACTATCCGACCCAGGAACAATATAGGGTGGAGCTATAAACTGAATGTTGGAACTATCCAACCCAGGAACAATAGAGTGCGGAGCTATAAACTGAAAGTTGGAACTATCCGACCAAGGAACAATAGAGGGTGGAGCTATAAACTGAATGTTGGAACTACCCATTCTGCCAGGAAGGGTCCGATCGGCTGGTTCAAGAAATCGTCCAAACTAATTATGGATATATATATATATATATTCTGGTACATAAAACATACCGAATAATGTTAACAGACGGACGGACGGTCGTTCTAACCGTGAAATGTATTATTGATTCATTTTTATTAGCCACAAAACTGTTTCTCAATGTGTCCAAAAAATCAAACGATACACCCTTGTCACACAATTGCTTAATAGCCCCAACGGACGAAAGAGACGAACTCAGCCACCGATATTTTGACCACGCAATGGTTTGTATGAATGGCACAATGACGTACGATTGAAATTGCTGTTCTTATGAATTTGATTGTCAAAGGATTGCTTATAAATTGTTTTCGGAAGTATTAGTTAACCCTTAACCCGCTACATATCATTACGTGGTCCCACCTTAATACCATTAAGCTATGGGAAAGCTTATATTAGCAGGTTTTAAAACAGATATTTCTACAATAAAACACGTTTAAAACATGTTTTACTGGAACATGTGATAACCTGTTTAAAATTACCTATTATGCAAACTTTTTAAATGGGGTATGATAGTTAATACTCGAACCACGTAGATATAAGGGACTGTTCTCTCTTTGAATTAAGACCATTCCATTTATGTGACAAAGGTGGTGTGTTTTTCTTGTTTTTTTTTGTTTTTTTGGTGGGGGGAGAGGGGGAATGGCTGATCAGCAGCTGCAGGCTGATCTGGGTTTACAATGGACGCAAAGGCTATTATAGTGGGGCTTAGCGGGTTAAGGGTTAAGATTTAACAGCAGAGTTGTCGATTTTTCAATCATTTTTATAAAATGATAATTAAACCGAAGTTAACATGCAGCACAATTGTATGCATGTGCACATTTCATATGAAACTAAAGCTTATTATGACGGTTTTCATTTGTACTTGGATTGACACCATTCTCTCTTCCAGACGCCTCGAGGGCAGTGTACGATAATCTGTAAACGCTTACTTCAAAATGTCGAGGGCAGTGTACGGTAATCTGTAAACGCTTACGTCAAAATGTCGAGGGCAGTGTACGGTAATCTGTAAACGCTTACTTCAAAATGTCGAGGGCAGTGTACGGTAATTTGTAAACGCTTACTTCAAAATGTCGAGGGCAGTGTAAGGTAATTTGTAAACGCTTACTTCAAAATGTCGAGGGCAGTGTATGGTAATTTGTAAACGCTTACTTCAAAATGTCCGATCTGAGCTCTTCTGATAGCACTTGACGTGTCTCTTTCGGTTTTTCTATTGTCGTTGTCTGTCCGAAGTAACCACGTATCTCGAACCGCATTTTCCCCATTATGGTAATAATGTTTTCTGCTGATGCCATAGTTTTTTCTGTCTCAGCGAATTCTCCTGACATATCGTTTTTCAGTGGGGTCACCATGTAATCGTTTCTCAAACATGGTTTTTTATGCTTTTTCATCTTTTTCATCGCTTCTTCTTTCGTTGCACTGTAAGCGTCAAGTCTGTGAAGTTTTGATCGTGTTGTATTCGAAATAGAGTCCTTAACTTTCTTCGTGAAGTCAATATCTTCCAGAAGCTGGAAACAGATCCACGGAGCAAGTTTATACTTCAAACAGAAAGGCCCCATCACAGTGTCTTTAACTTGCTTGGCCAAATAATTCAGCACATGAACAATAAACCTTTTCTCGGCAGCCAGACCAGCTGTCTCTGCCGAATGTTCATGTTCGGCAATTGTCCTCATATCATGCAAACGAACAGCATCTCGAACTAAATTCTCCAATGTTCTTGTAATTTCTTCATCGTCTATTACTCTACCTTTACTTGTATACTCACGAGGATCACTTCTCAAAAAGCGTCCAATATAGTCATACATCATTTCAAATACTTCAATAATCACACTTTCCAGTAGTTCTGATATTTTGCTACTCAATGTCACGTCGTCCGGACCGATTATAATTCTGTCATCCCACGGTAAAGACGAGAACGTAAGTCGCACCTGGTTGAAAATGTGTGAACGAATTTCTGAGAGACGAGATGCATCAGTTGTTTTGTCAATGTCACAGAGGACAAGAGTCTTACTATTCTTGGATTGTATGTGTTGTTTGTTGCTCTCTAAAACATGTAGTAGGACAGAATCAAGCGTCTGAAATATATAGAACACACGCGTTACTTCGAGCAATCCCAGTGAATGCTAGTAGGCATACGAAGGATTACTGATTGATGCCAACCAGATTTCCAACCTTGATTTCGGACCAACATCCGCATCGAAGAGGTGAAATATGCACCTGTATGAAAATTAATTTAGACTATAAGGGTGTTCTGTTCCACGGAACACGTGTATCACCTTCCATGAATGAGCTTAGTCAACGTTATTAGCTAAGTCAGGTTGCAGGTTACCGTTTTCTAAAAGGAGAGCCGAAATGAAAGAAAGAGTTATTGGACATGTGTAATGACATTTCTTGGGGTAAGATGAAGAAATTCATGGAGTTTCATGAATATTGCATCGGTTAAATTATGGCCAAGGTCTGGTTGCAGGTTATGTGTGACGAACTGACGACGGACAAAGTGATACCTAAGTGTCTACCAAGCTACGCAGGCAACACAAAAATAAAAATAATATGATATTGTCATGTCGGAGCATTAAGATGGAGGTTGTATGTTGGTTAATATTGGATTTTATATGAAATCTGGAAATCGCATGCGTCAGCTGGCCTTGCAAATATAAACACACACATTTGGAGTAGCTGTTATCAAAAAGTAAACACATGAACTTATGACTAGCAAACGGAATATCACTGTTCTTGGAAATGGGAGACGGATCATCCGATGAATTACCTCCCATCTAGCCTGTTCAGCACTCTCGGGTCGAAGTATTTGATTTCCTAAAGTTGTTTTAGCATGGCTGATACGCGTGCCGCTTGTGAATTCTTTTGAATATAGAAACTTTATAAACAGTAAGATTTTCAATATATTGACTTGAAAAGTGTTTTACCCCACAAATATAAAGTAAGTATAAACAGTAAGGGAACTTTTGAAAAACCATAACCTTAAATGGTGATGATGTTTCATCATAAACACTTATTCTCATGGTCATGATTTTCCATCATCTTTCATTCTTCATTCATTCGTTATATTTTCAAAAATAATGCAGGTAAAGAATTATGTCCACTAATTTGTTATTTTGTTATCCCATTGAAATGGCATTTAAAAATACGATAAAAAATATAATTCAACTAATCCTAATTATTTCAACTTGCAACTACCATTTAATATACTGAACAAAAAAAGAAACTTCCGACTTTTTTGCTGGTATTTCCATAGGCCAGTTTTTGAGGGCGTATAAAAACTTAAACAGCGTTTTAATAAAACATTATGTTTGATGTTTGTAAGCACACCTAAGTGGATACTAAATATCCCATTAAAAAGTTTCAAATTTGCCAAGCAATAATCTTTTATGGATGACATAGAAATGTTAAAGGGAGGTAATTTGATGATTGTTGTCTTGATAAGCAAAAGCTGCCATCTACACAATTTGTGTTATGTTTGTTTGTGATTTTTTATTAAGGAACATATAGAGAATATTTTTTTGGACAATTTTCGGTAATTTTTGTAGATTTTATATGTTTTTGTGGCCAAAATGCATGTTTCAAGAAAAGGGGGGTTAACTCTCTTGTGTACTGAACTTTTCAAAAACATCTTTGTTTGGACTATTGTTGGCGGTCTATTTAATTATTCTTAAAACATCATTAATTTGTTCCTGTTTTGCTGTCTAGACAATCAGCATCAACATCAGCGGAAGTTTCTTTTTTTGTTCAGTATATATGTTTACATGTTTTGTTAGACGTGCTACTCTTGAATAATAAATACAGAGTGATACAAATGTGATTGCTTATACAAGCAATGTGTGTATTGATTAATTCACATCCTATGTATCTATAAAGTTTATATATATGATTCCAGTGTTAAAAATGTAAACCTTCGCCTCTCACCGCTGCAGGTTCAAATCCCGCTGGGAGCTCGACTTGTAGGTGAGGAAGTGTCGATTCTTACGGATGGCGGGAGGTGTACATTACTTGTTCTATCCAGGAAAAGTGGGTGGTCTGCCTCCACCACAAAAAATAGACCGTCATATATAAAGAAATATAAAAATATATATCTTACATGTGTTGAAAATGACGTAAAACACCATACAATCAAATTGTTATCATTTTTAAATGCAATCTCAATGGGATTTCCGATTACACGCAAGACGACGTACTGTACACCCCCGTATAAACGCGCCCATGCGTTAATAAGGAGGCCATAAAAAATACATGTTTTTTTAATTTTTGCTTACATATTATGAGGTATAATTTAGAGAAAATACACCTGCCAGTAGCCTGACTTGAGGTCTAGTTTAGAAATTTACCTCCCCATTAGGATTTTAGGGGTAAAATATTTGATGGCATCATATAAATGCATCCCCACATACCCTCGGAGCGTTTAAACGTAAACGTGGGTATACGGTAATCCTTAAACTTAATTGTACCTGTATTCCAGCGGCCTCAGTGTCGTCAATTTTGATATAAATCAGAATAATTGCCAAACTATGTTCTGTTGCAGGCTGATATGGTTCTTTTAATGGCGCCTCTGTAACCACGATACGGGAAAACTGAAGTTCGTGGTTACCAATGACGACCACTTTCGGTGGTTTCGCTAGTTCATCATGACATCCGTGTATGTTTGTCAACCATTTCTCATCTTGAAAGGATTTTGGGAAAACACCTGAAAATAATATTGTTATTATGTAGTAGAATATTGTAGAACATATTAAGTGAACTCAAAATAAACAAGAAGCACAAGAAGGCATATGGAGGCTTTACTTGCGAGAAGTGGTTATTTTGTTATAACAGCGGCCGTCTTTAAAAAGCCAACCAATCAAGCTACTGACCGAATAGTTATTCAGTGCTGTAGATCAGCTGATTTTTTGAGTATTTTACTCATATACCTTTGTTGCAAAAACCCTAATTTTTCTTAAATTGTGAGCATCATTACTCACCAACATACTACAAAAACTCATAACTTTTAAAAATCATGAGTATTATATTTGTATGTATAGTCATGTGGAACAGGGCAAGATTTAATCCCATGGTTACATTTTAAACAAACTTGTTGGAGCATCCAATATGTGAGAGCTATATACATTGTGGTTTCAGAGAAGAAGATCAATATATTAAGTCATTGTAAAACATGTGCCACCGGGGGCGGGGCCAAATTTGACCTCAGGGTAACCATTTGAACGCACTTGCGTATGCTACATGCTCTAACTCCTGTAGTTTCAGAGAGACGTGTTGTTGTTTTTTTAAATATTCCTATATAACTCTATGTAAAACTGCGTCCCACGGGGCGGGAACAGATTTGACCCACAGGGTCACCATTTGTACAAACTTGTATCTTGTATCTTGTATTCTACAAATTTGACCCCAGGATCACCATTTGAACAAAATTGGTAGAGGAACATAAGCTTATGTTACATGCAATATATGAGCGTTATGCCTTGTGGTTTAAGAGAAGACGATGATTAACATGTTTTCCTATACAAGTCTATATAACAATTGTAAGAGACATCTCCGCGGAAACAGCTCGATAAATTTTGACTTGGATGATCCGGATTTGTTAACAACGTGACATCCAAGATGGCCACCATTATGATAAAAGTAGAACAAACTTGATAATACAAGATAGGGTATTACGACACATTCTGAAAATAAAATGTCAAAATAGGTTAAATGTTTCTTGAGATGTGACAATGTTTAGATCATGTTTAGTAACGTCCACAGTCTTGGGTGTCGCTTTACAAAACTCATTGATCTAAGGATCATCCACCTGAAGTTTATTCAAAATAAGCTAAGATACCTCTCGGGAGAACTTGTTCAAAGAATAAGTTAACGGCCAGACGGGACAAGGTGTTGTCACTCTTGCTCATTTTGAGTCTTCGGCTCAGGTGAACTCAAACAGGTTATAGGTTCGTTTTCTCACCTATTAATCGTCTAAACCGTGGATACAAATCCCACAATCTCCGCTGGAAGTAATGAGCTCTCGGATAAAACTTGTAATTGTGCAAACAGTGAGTCTCTGAATACATATTCGATGCCGACATCGTGACGTCTGAAAAGATAACGGGCACACGGCAGTTAGTATCTGGCATTAAAATTAGCATCTCGAGTTATTAATCCAGTGTCATTTTAACTTTAAACCTGCTGGCATATAATTAATATTTGAATTAGATTTTTTAATTTTCTACGTTATTCTTCCAAATGCTTAAATATTGTATTGGTGCAATATAATCAACAGTTAGTTATATGTAAAATCAATCTGCTTTAAACTATTCTAATAAATAATATTATTGATTTTAAATATGCAAGTTGTGTAGAAAAATTAACGGGACGCCGAAGTTTTATCAAGAATGTCATGTGTCCCTTTAACGTCAAAATGATGAAATCATAATCAATGATAATCGACTAAGAAAACATGCCTGTCCCACGAGGTCAACACTAGCTAAGACGACAAAACTTCGATGTTTACATTTATTTACTGATCTATATGCTTTGCTAGTCCGTTTCGAGTGGGTTGCGGCAATGCCAGAAGCGTGTACAAAGGGCAAATGCATAATATGGAACATAATGACGTATCAGGTTTACCACCACCAATTATAAGTAAACCTCCGAGGTGTAGTGTAAACCTCCGAGGTGTAGTCGAATGTAGTTCCTATAATAAAAAGTAATCCCTCCTTTTTCGATGGAAATGGGCATTATAAGTAGGGGAAAACTGCCCATTTCTATTCGATTTTGTGGTTATATGTATAAGAAGCGTATTAATAGGTTTTACTGGATCACTGATGAACATTTTCGAAATTTCGACTCTATGCTTACACAATGTGAGCAATGAAAACAGTCAATAAAAACAGCTGTACCCTTGACCTGTTTAGTAAACAAACAAGAACTTTCTTACATGTCTTGTGACCCCACGTTTTCTGGTGATTTTTCAAGTGGAAAAATAGTTTTCTATATGAACATTACACTGCTGCATTATCCATACTTGAGTTGAATTTGCAGCAAATCATTACTATGTGACACTTTAACATTGGTGTCTATGGGGAAAATAATTAGTGCTTTCATACCTATCACGACAATAATACTGTAACTCTCACAACAGGCAAAACACACATAACTTTGATAGGGAATATCAAGTTATAATTGAAGCTGTTAACCGGAATATAATGTACATATCGATGAACTGATCATATCAATACACAGTTTATACAATTAAAATCCAAAAACGTTTTTAAATTCAAAGAAATGATGTCACGTAGGGTCAAACGTGCAAAACTTTATAAAAGTGGCTGATATACTCAATGCCGAATGTTATGCATAATTATATTTTACACGGACCTATGGCTGCTTTGCAATATTATTTCTCCGCCATAAAACGGTTTTAGGTTTAAGTTGGTGAATCTAGTGATTTCATATTTAAAACTTTACGATTAATAGCATTGTAATTCATTTATTATTAAAAACTTTGCACGATTTTAACACTGACCACTAGGTCATTTAAATCATTTCATTTAAGGAGATGAATTTATATAAGCTTTGATAAGCTTGTTTTCAGATCCTTACTGTTATAATTTGTATATAATATATATCATATGAACATTACGAAATAAATATTGTTTAAACCAAATAATTTCTCCAATTTATTTTCGAGTTTAATAACGTGTTCAGCCTTTACAGTAGCACGACTGCATCTTACCAATGGTAATTACTATGCATATTTCATTGATTAACATCAATTATCAACTCTGGTTCAGTTATTGAGTATAGATATGTACACCTGCACATAATCTTCGAAAGAGCGTGTTGCAGTGTACATAAATAAATAGATATTCGAAAACAAAAGTAAAACAATGTAGAACAATGATGCATGCATTAAAATTAATATATAGCTTATTAACGTTATTCTGCATGATAATCAACAACATAATTATATCGCTTGATTCTGAATAAAGAATGTTATAAAATGAAGACTTACATGCTGTGTTTCATAGCGCCAGCCTTCTTGCCATGTTTCTATAAATAGTTTTTCTTTTTATAGTAACGTTTTAGGTTTTTCAGGTCTAAAAATAAATAATGAGTAAAACTGGTAGTCTGGTACCCTTCCCACGAAGAGAGAGTAGCGAGCGCAGTAGGGGAAAAGTACCAGACTATAAAACAAGAAAATGGGTTCGACCAGTAGCGGACGTAGGACAACCACCTTAGCGGATGTAGACCACCTCGCCCAGACCACTTCACCGCCACAGCGAAACTACATAGAGCAGCAGCGACACAACACTACACATCTACAAGAGAAACGACTACACTACACAGCAGCACCAGATCAACCTACATACACATCTAGAGAAGTCCAGACTCAATTGGGGGTCCCAAAGGGTGTGTGTGTTCACGTGATCACGTAAAATAAAAACAAGGATCACGTCTTCACGTGAAAATAGCAGAACTTTCACATTTCACGTGAAATGTGGATGAGCAGACGTGAAGCGCTATAGGCTCGAGCTTCTCTAGTACAATGTGTGGGTTGCAACAACAACAAAAACAAAACAAAAACCACACACAATCACACACAAACTTGAGCCGTCAGATGTATTCTGAGGCTTTCAAATTGACAACAGCATTCTGGCATCTCATGTGGTATAAAAGTTATGACAAAAAGAGAACATTTCACATACCTGGGAGGAGGAGGGACACTAAAAAGGACTAAACATTCACGTTACACGTCACCATATCACGCGATCACGTTTTACCAAGACCAAAATCACGGATCACGCTGATATAATTTTCACGCAATCACGCAAAAATATTGTTTGTTTCTCGTGTCACGTTTTTAAAAACACCCCGATCACGTTTTCACGCAAAACCCCTTTGGGATCCTCTCTATTGTGCCCATCGCGTCAGGGTAACCTGGCGGACGGACTTTAAACCTTCGAACTACACACACACACACACAGAAAATGGGTTCGTGGTACGGGGACAATCTCTACCCGGAGTACACGTTCCTCATTTGGTACAATGAGGAATCGAGTGCAATGAGGAATATGTGAATGCAAGGAACGATAACTCTGCGTGGAGATTGGTACGGGGATAGCAAAAAATAGTAATGAATAGTTTCGCTTAGTGTATTTAAACTAACAGAGATATATAGGATGTAAAATGGAATAAAATTGACCGAATATGATAACTGAAATAATATTATTTTAATATGTGTAATTATGTTAATTACTTATACATACCTTTTCAAGTACATATAAAGGTAATCTAATTAATTACTTTTCAATCGGAGCTTTATATCAATTATCACCCCAGTTCAAATGTGTATGCAATTTTAATTACTTTTTCAATTAAATCAAAATCAATATTGTGTATACAAGATGTTGACATATACTCAATCGGAAGAAACTGAGAGAATATATTTAAAGTTTTGTAAAAAGCTGCTAAAGGTCAGACCTAATACATGATCTGCTGATGGTTATGGGGAATTGGGTACGTATCCTTCGTATATTTTACAATACATGCGTATATACATGCGTATTGTTAAATATTGGTTTAAATTATTGACTACTGGAGACATTATTTTAAGTCGTGTATATCAACAACGATTAGGTGATTCTAACAGAGCAGTAAAGATTTGGGGTTCAAATGTAAACAGTATTGTTTGTGGAAACGGTTTTGCAAATATATGGCATAATCCAAGTACTATAAATTCAAAACATTTTATGTGCACATTTAAACAAGATTAACTGATTGTTTTATTCAGAGTTGGGTTCCGAAAAATGAATCAAGTGGTGCACTTGGATCGTATAATAATTTCAAATGTAACTTAAATTATGAAGTATATCTAGATACCTTTCCAAGTTCTCTAAGTATTTTTATAACACGACTTTCAGCACACTCTTTAAGAATTAAAACTCGAATATATTTTAGAAATAGAATTCCGAGAACCGAACGTTATTGCCAATGTTGTAATAGTACAGATTTAGAAGATGAGTATCATAATTATTTGCTCATGTTGATTTTAGAAAGAGGCTTATTAAAACAATATTATGTCAGACCTAGCATGTTATAATTTTAGATTTAATGCAGTCAGAAAATGATTAAAAAGGCGCTAATATTAAGAGCTAGTATTCTCAATACCGTTTTCTAAACATATACATTATAATGATCAAAATAGTACTACCCATTGTTCCGCTAGTCACGTGAGTAAAGTATATATGTGTTTTGTATTTGAATACGATGATACAAGTAAAATTACAATATATGTTCTGTACTGTTCTGTTGTTTATTTGATCAAAATCTGTTTGCCAAGGATAACCTTTACTATTGGTACACTATTGCTGATTATTCATGTATGTCTGCTGTTCGGTTAAGATGTGTGGGCTTCATTTGAACTCTTCCTAAGAGTTTGTCACGCATTTAATTAACCAATTTGCAATGCAACGTACAAAATATTTTATTACGTGGCCAGTTTTTGCAGTGTTATTGTTAATTTAAGAAGACCGTATATTATTGACTAAAACTATTAAATACTTTTTTATCAAATAAACACACATTTACAAATATGATTTAAATACAATAAAAAGATTAGTACAATTGCATTAAGTTATAAAATATTGTGGAACAAAATAGATAACACATACATCCGGAGATTAAATCTTACAAAAAACATATTTCAAAAGAGCAATTATCATCTCAATTATTCAGATTTGATATGACCTGATATGAATAAATTGCTCCCAAACATAGCTGTCCACAATTATATACAGAATCCTGAAAAGGTCATTTATGATAATTTCAGGACATTATACAATAGCTGAATAATATGTTTTATGTAAAAGGAATAGTTCCCCAAACATGCCTTTAAAACTAGTTAACGCTATTTACTTAAGCATACTTGTTTGCTTTGAAGTAAATGTAATTGACCCCAGGTCTGATATTTATTAAAAAATGTTGATTAAATATTATGACATCTGTTGTTGTTTTTATTATGATTGTTATGTACGATAAGGTACCAGTACTATTTACTATCTAGTTACATCTGACAGAACTCAATGTATAGCAGATGGCGAAAAAAGTTGCCGATAAGGAAATTGTAAAGTGGAGTTCCACAAGGCTCTGTGTGCTTGGTCCAGTACTGTTTCTGCTATTCATTAATGATTTTTCTCTTTATACTGGGGAAAGTGAAACTGATTTATATGCAGACGATACAACCATACATACGGCAGATAACTGTCATTGAAACTCGAATCCAAGCAAGTATAAATGGTTTTAAAACGTGGTGCACTGATAACAAAATGCTATAAATGGCAATAAAACTTTTTCAATGACCATAGGATCAAAATCTAAAATATTAAGTCACCCTTAACTTGAACTAACTCTTGATAACAACCCAATATAAACAACTGAAGTATATAAACTGTTAGGAATACATATAGATCAAATGCTCAGTTTATGAGTGGAGCGCTGTGGTCTAGTGGTAGAGCGTTGGGCCCGTGATCGAAAAGTCGTGAGTTCGATCCCCGCCATTGCCATATGCATTGTGTCCCTGGGCAAGACATTTTATCTGCATTTGCTTAGTACGCGTTCTACCCAGGAAGACATCGAGAGTGATTCAAATAAGTTCATAGAGCTTTCGTTACAATCGATGTAAAATAAAGTGATTTTAAATGAAAGCTTATTATAAAAGAATATGTCAATGTCATCGTCCGTATTCTCAAAAACCGTTGATAAATGCAAGTTTTACAGGTATGAAGTTTACCTGTACACAAAAAAAACTGGTGCGCAATCGATCTTCGGAAAATGACGTCATAAGGGACGACCAATCACATCTTCCGTACAAACTACCTAATTTACATAATCAATTATGGCGCGTATCTATGTGTAAACAAACCGTTACTCTTGTTGGATGTCAATTTTTCTCATATAGCGTAAGTGTTTTAAACCCTGGAATAATATTGATGTGTTCGTGTCTTCATCATGGTGAAAAGGTGCTCATTAAGCGTTTGTAGAAAAGTAAACAGGAAGGCATGCAGTGTAAGTCTACACACATTTCCATGTTGCCATCATCGAACTAAATGGATTGAACTTGTTTTGCAAAACGGTGTGAAATGGAATTTTTCAGAGCACTCTCGCGTATGTTCGGACCATTTTACTGAGAAAGATTTTGATGACTCTTATGAAACGAAAAAGAGATTACATTTACTCTATCAGTTCAGACGGGATAACATAATTATTTTTTTTGGTGTCCGGAAATATAACTTTCCAAAATTAATTCATATTCGCCAATGTCCGAATATTTTGAGAGGGATGGTAAATTAACATTCTACGGTAAGTATTTTTAATTGTGATGTTCGGGGCAATCTCACCTTCGTTGTTTACGGTAATTACGAAAATCCATCCATTAATGATCACTTATTGGTAATTATGCGGCTATTCTATAAACTCTAAAATTACGGTATTCAACTTGGGCAAACTGTAAAACCTGTGAAATCAGTACACCGAGACACACTTTACACGCGGGTAGAGTGGGTTTATTCCTTTGAATTTTGCGGTGAGTGAGCGGTACACTGTTTGATCTGTGGAACTGTTGTCACGTTCTAGTCACACGTGTAGTTATATGCTGGCTAATGCGGACTGTGTACTAGTATACTGGGCTATATGCGATTCAATCCACAACAGTGAACTAATAAAAACTGTGTAAACAATGAACTAATGAACAATTATGACATCTAGTTTATTATATTAAATTATTATATTTTGTTTGAAATGTAGCAATGAACTTTATTGAATAATGAGACAATGCAATTTTAAAACATGTTGATTATTTTATTACAAAATAAAAACATACAAGGTATTGCAGAAAATAAATTAAAATTATAAAATAGTCGTGTTCTTTATCCATTTAATTGCACCATCATGTTATTCCTCAATTCGAAGCTAAAAAACAAAGCATGTCATGCTTATAGTATGAAATAAAAAATAGTTCATGTGTCTGTACAAACAGACAACAAATCGCACAGCACTTTACCTGTGTGAGCGAGACCGTATTTTTTTGCTGGTAATGCCAGATAATGGAATGGCCCACTAGCTACGTCAGCGACAACACAAAACAACCCGTAACACCTACATTGGAATGGTTTTACCTGGTTTAGACAATTGTTTCAACACGCGCCTGACCGATTACACAAAATTAGCATGGCTCAGTAATAATGTAATTGTTTCAAAATGGCTCGTTAATAACAGTAAAAAATCACGATCAAAAACTTTTTATTTAATTGCATCAAACAAGTTACAATTAAATTCATTGAAGTATATTCTGCTGCCTCTGTTGGAAATTATCGAGATGCAATCAGCAATTAGAAGTCGTTGATCGTAATTTTAACCTGTCATTTTCGGCGAATAATTCATCCTTTTCCCGATGTCCGAATTTATAAAAGCATCAAAACTATTGAAATAAGATTCATTTCTTAATATGTCCGAGCACTATAGTTTTATTATTTTCTTCAATTAATTAGGTGTCCGGAATTAATGAGTGTCCGGACTCATTGAGTAAATACAGTAGGTATCAAAACTTAAAACCAATGCTGAAACCTGACGCAATTCACCGATTCTCCGATTTGCGGACCCACAGACGGAGACACAGTCGCAGGATGAAGACCTTGAAAAATCACATATCATGCGTTTATTTGTATTATTCGTTTATTGTTTTCATTTATACTTTATACGCTCAGAATCAAAGTGGATGGGGTACACAAGATGTTGATTGTCCACTTCGCTCGCATTGTTTACTTGGTTTGTGTCCGCCATTTTGGTTTCTAACGAACCATAGGTAATGCGTGACGTCAACGGGTGTTTTTCCATTCGGCTGTTTCCGTGAAACCTCAGTTACGTTTCCGTGACAGGTGTGTATCAGGGGCAAATGTGCCGTATGGATTCGTGATTTACCGATGAACGAATACGATTTTGTCCGAAGTATTTTTAGAAACTGCTAATCATTATCTTTGTAATACAAAGGAAAGTTATTTCAATTTGGAGGACCCTTTAAACTAAATGCTCTGTTGGGATAAACAAATACTCTTATGAAATTTCTATCAAAATATGTCAACCAAAATAAGTTGAAACTGTACTTCAATGCATATATATTGCCTTTGTTTGCCTTTGTTTGACTACGGATGTATCACATGGGGTCGTTGGTCATCCCATAGTATCGATCGAATACTAAAACTTCAAAAACGAGCAGCCAGGTTTATCCTTCGAGTAGAATTTAATACTGCATCCGAACAGATGTTTGACGGTTCATTGGATCAGCTTGTATGTTTCGTGTGCAGGGCTAGATAACATTGATTACATACTTACATATGTTTTCGGTATATTGTTTTAAAAGAATGAATTCTTAATTGCAAAACAGCATTGCATGACAGCTCAGGAGATCAGCTTGTACGTTTCGTCAACTGGGCTTGATTACAAGGAGGTTAACTTATAAAGAAATATTACAAAACATATACTTAGTTATATTTAGTTCAAATCTAGTTGTTGGATACTAGTAGTATGATTGTAAACCTGGGTAAAGTGCTGCTGTCTTAGGCTAAATCACACATACACATACTATTGTTAGGACTGGTGATTTAACCAACACTAAATAGAATCCAGTGGCCATTTCGTGTTTGTGTATTACTATTGAACAAGACTGACCCAGTAGGGGAAAAAATAAATATGTATGATATTTCAATCAGAATATATTTCTCAAGATCACTTGCATATTCAATCAATATACCATCACTTTCAATTGTTACGATCATCTTACAGCAGTAGTTATTGTGTTGTTTAAATGATTTGTTATATATGCAATTTGACAACTTTATTACTAGTGTATTACCTACGTCGTATTACCTACGTCAATCACAGTATATGCACGTGTACTTGACAATATTTACGTAATTCTTCAAGTCTTAACATTTTAATATTTACATTGTTAAAAACATATATAATTAATGAGTTTTAAACATTAGTTTTATATTGTATACAAATCACCTAAAGGTTGAATCAGTCTTAATCAATGTATCTCAAAAACAAAGTTTCTAGACATATTTTATTCATTTTATTCTTTTTGTACCATTGTTTTAATCATGTTTGTATAAATTGTAAATATATTCTATTTTGTCTGAGGACCATATGTTGCACTGGCTTGTAGCCAAATATGTTATCCTCTTGAAAAAAATATGATACTATTATTATTATTATTATTATTATTATTATAGATCTATTACATGGATGCATACTAATTGTTCTAATATATGATTTAATAATTAATAAATAAACATTATCGTTTGCATTTACATATATTATATATCCTTGTTATACTAGTAATCTCTATTAGTTTCGTTACACTAAGCTTAAAGGGAGTGTAGCGACACAGCAAAACAAACTCTATTACTGAGAGTTCTGAAAAACTTGGGAAAAGGTGAAAGAATTATCTAAATCGGATGATAAAACAAAAAAGATATGACCATTTAAAGGTTGTTCTAAAACAAATATGGGAGCCGCCATTTTTAGAACTATGACGTCATAGTTCCATATTACCATATATGGAATATTGATAAATATCATTTAAAACGAAGAAAATCACTGCAAATGAATGATTTTTTTTTACTGGTGATATAAATCATTATTGCCATTAAGTATTACATATTTTTCATACAGTTGCTGTCATTTTTTCCTTATAAATCAGTAAATTTTCATATTTATAAATATTCCATATATGGTCATTTAGAACCGTGATGTCATAGCTCTCAAAATGGCCGCTTCCATATCCGTTTTAACAGAAACTTCAAATAATCATATCTTCTTTGTTTATCATCCGATTTTGATAATTCTTTCACCCTTATTCAAGTATTTCAGAACTCTCAATAATAAAGATGGTTTGGCTGTGGCGCTACATTTATAACTACTTTCGGTATTCTCCGTATCCCACGCATCTTCTATTTTTGGAACGGCTTTTACCCCTAACCGCACAACTCGATAGCGACTTCGATCACAAACTGTCGTTTTACTGCGCAGACCACACGCATTGTTTTTAGATAGAGTATGTACAAAAATAAATAAAATGCAAAATTTTACAAAACTGGTTGTAATATGTGATTTTCATTCAAGCTAACCTAACCTAAAAAGCCAATCAGATGATTAAAAGGGTCAAAGTGTATTTGAAAACATGAAAACAAGTCAAGTGATACCTCACCATGTCCGATCGCTATAAACAGCTTCAATAAATTAAAAGTGAGAAAACAGACTGATAGAATTTTGTTAAGGTGTGCAGCATTTTCAATTTCCGGTCACAAATTCTGCCAAATGTCAATTATTTTGGCTGAACCAGTACCGTTTACTTGGCAGTGAGTGTTATGTATAAACACACAATTTACAGGAACATGTTTTTGTTTTATGACCACGTTTAGACCTTAAGGGCGCCGAATTACGCTCATGTGCTTTAAAGGCGACCATGGAAAACGGATGCGGCCATTTCGACTTCGCGACTTTTCGCCCTGTTAATACAAGGACCCGAAAAGTCGAAGACGAAAAGTCGCAGACCCGCCGTTTCGAAATTTTACATTATCGGATTGGCGACTTTGCGAGTCGAAATTTCGTCCAAAACGGCGGGTTTGCGACTTTTCGCCTTCGATTTTTCGTGTTGGCAACTTTTCGCCTTCGACTTTTCGCCTTGTATTAACAGGGCGAAAAGTCGCGAAGTCGAAATGGCCGCATCCGTCTTACATAGAAACATGATTTCTGTATCTGTATGGTACACGTTTCCGTCACAATTGACGATTAGAACGCGGGTTGCGCATTAATTATTATCAAATATACTTAACAATGAATTAAAGTGAGAAGAAAAAATGAGCAAAAATGGTCCTTTCTGGCTACCGTAGCGGCGCCTGGGAATTCACCCAACCAGCATATCACTGAGAATCACTAGAACCTAACAAACAATCAACTGGGACAGAGTTTAGAATAAAAGCTTGGAAAGCTCCTGTTTGTAAGATACCAAATCAGGAGCCTCAGCCACAGTGGCTGGTAGACTATTCCAACGACAAACAGTTCTTGGGGGAAAAACTAAATTTGAGACAGTCGCTGGAAGAAGATAACTGTCTAAATTTCAAAGAGTGATTGGACCTGGTGCGAGATGATGCAGGTGTCAGGAACTCGGATGCTGGTATGTCCACTAGACCGTGGCTAATCTTAAAGAGCATGGTGAGTTGGCTCTTAGTACGCCTTGACTCCAGGGTCTCCCATTCTAGGTGCTCCAACATAGATGTGAAATTGCTAGTGTTCCTGTAGCGGTTAGTGATGTACCGTGCTGCCCGACGCTGAACCATCTCTACCTTTTTGATGTGCTCTTGGGTGTGAGGGCTCCAAATCTTGGGTGTGAGGGCTCCAAATGTGTGGGAGGGGGGTGGTGGGAGGTGTGGGAGGGGTGGGTGGTGGGAGGGGTGGTGGTATGGTAGGAAGGGGTGGTGGTATGAGTGGGAGGGGTGTGGTGGTATGTGTGGGAGGGGTGTGGTGGTAAGTGTTGGAGGGGTGTGATGCTATGTGTGGGAGGGGATATGTGTGGGAGGGGGTGGTGGTATGTGTGGGAGTGGGTGGTGGTATGTGTGGGAGGGGGTGATGGTATGTGTGGGAAGGGGTGGTGGTATGTTTGGGAGGGGTTGGTGATATTTGTGGGAGGGGGTGGTGGTATGTGTGGGAGGGGTGGTGGTATGTGTGGGAGGATGGTGGTGGTATGTGTGGGAAGGGGATGGTGGTATGTGTGGGAGGGGGTGATGGTATGTGTGGGAGGGGGTGGTGGTATGTGTGGGAAGGGTTGGTGGTATGTGTGGGAGGGGGTGGTGGTATGTGTGGGAGGGGTGGTGGTATGTGTGGGAGGGGTGTGGTGGTATGTGTGGGATGATGGTGGTGGTATGTGTGGGAGGATGGTGGTGGTATGTGTGGAGGATGGTTGTGGTATGTGTGGGAGGGTGGTGGTATGTGTGGGAGGGGTGAGGGTAGGGGTCTTGTGCTTCAGTTCCCAATTTTTTTTCTTTTAGGACTTTTCCCTGGATCCTTAAAAGTATGTAGTTGACCTCTTAAAGGGAATGGTGGCAGCGCGAAACGGTTGTATCATGTTCTTTATTTATAAAGTTACAATAGTTTTGCATCAGTCCCTGGAAGTGTACGTGTATGCAAACAAGTTTTATTATTATTTATATTTTTATAGTTTTTAGAACAAACAAAACATCGTAAATCCCAACACGTTCTTAACACATGTCAATATGGCAAACAAAACAAATATATGTTCACCAATTTGATCTCGTATCCATATCTAGAACCTTTGACCCCAACACAGAGTCACACAAAGTATATGTGTAAAACCATTATCATAACCTTTTATTTGGAGAAAGAGGCACAAGAGGGCCTGTATCGCTCTATTCGCTGTATGGATTTGTTGTAGCACTTAATGACAAAACCCTTTGACCTACATTGACACGCCTACACCTCCAAAAAGAGGTGATAATACGACCTTTCGGAGACACGTCCGATGAGGTTGCGGAGAGTAAACTGAAGCAGCAACGGTAACAATCGGAACTGCCTCGTTGGATTCCGTCACTCGGGATTCCGACTCGGAGAGTACTCGACGCCATTTTGAACTATTTTCAAGAAACGACAACTCTGCAGTAGCGACCTCTTCAATTATAAGATAAACAAAATGGCGACTGCTGACAAGTTCCGAAAATGCGGTACATATTTATTTGTTTTATCAGGGAGTATTCATAGAAATTCCTGATATAATAATGTATTCATACTAAGGTAAACAATATGGTGATTCCCGTTAAACGTGGGCGCTTCTTAATGTATAAGATTTTCTTCATCTAAAACTAAATAAAGTGCGAGCACATGCCTTGCCCATGGCCCATGGGCAATATGATCATGGTATCAATGATCTGATCGGTCAACACTTATTTCCATAGATTGCGTTCTATAATCTTACCGGTGTAGTCGCAATATATACAGGACAGGGTAGAGCGGGGGTGTCATTACCTGTATAAGTAAGCGGCACCCAGAGCAGAATAGCCAGGTATTTTTTATTGATACTTGTATAAAATACTAGTAAAAGTATTTATAGTAGCCAAGTAGACCAGTCAAAGTTGCAGGGAGAAATCCCCGCCTCTCGCCTCTTAATGACACCCATGGTAGAGTCGTCATTTGAGGAGTGGAGACTTGCTTTAGTGGCACAGGGATATGGGAAAAAGAAACGCGCAATAAAGGGAACACTTCCTGGAACAACAAGGAACACCCCACCCGTAATTAATGGAACCCAGATAGTTAACTTGTCTGTGAAAATTCCTTAAACAGGTCTTAACGTTATATTGATATATTTAAATACATAGATTTAAAACTGAAAATAAAAAGTAGAAGTTATTTATACATGTGGATTAACCTAGAAAGTGACAGTGAAGTTATTAGTAATATGTGTGGATTAACACCGAAAGTCAGTGACGGTGAAATCATTTGTACAGACGGAATTACGCTGAAAGAGACAGTGACATGGTTTATCACTGCGACTTAATACTAAAAGGGATGTTGAATTTGTTTAATTAGTGGGATTTACACAAAAAGAGACAGTGAAATTATTTATAAGTATGGATTTATCCGGAAATTGACAGTGAAGATTCTAAACATGCGGATTTACGCTGAAAGCGACAGTGACGTTGTTATGTGGATTTACACTGAAGGATCAGCAACGTCATTTATATATGTGGATTTTTTTATATATTTTAGGAACATAACCCATATCGTCACAAGCGTGTTTTTTTTAAAATTGAGAAAAAATGCAGTAAAACATTCATTTCATAATTCTATCTTTGATACTGTTTACTGTAACTAAAATGTCAACCCATGCATTTAAAAGCGTTCTTATATTTTTCATTTTTGTCTTTCTATTGACTATTTTTTCTAAAATTGATAAGTGAAGTTACTATATATGCAAATTTATCCTGAAATTAACGGAGAAGTCCTGAATTCACCTGAAATTAACACTGAAGTTACTATATATGCACATTTTTACCCTGAAATTAACACTGAAGTTAAAATATATATATGCGGCGAATTTACCCTGGAAATATTAAACAGTGAAATTATTATATGCAAATTCAACCTGAAATTAACAGTGAAGTTACTTTATGTGGATTTACACTGGAAGAGACGGTGATATCATTTATATGTTGATTTACGCTGAAAGAAACGTTGACGTCATTTATATACGTGAATTTACGCTGAAAGAGACGGTGACGTCATTTATTACGTGGATTTACGCTGAAAGAGATGGTGACGTCATTTATATACGTGGATTTACGCTGAAAGAGACCGTGACATCATTTTATATACTATGTATATGCACCAAATTAATTCTGTTTAAATTGTACAAAACAAATGAACGGGACAGTCACTAATTTTTTAAATGCTGTCTACAGATACATCGTATGATACGTATCTAGTAGAAGGTTGCAAGCCCTTGTTAAAGCAGAGGAAATTATTTTAGTATTGATAGCAACAGGTTACACATTTTATATAACGATACCTAAAAGTTACTGGGCCCAAACAAAATTAAGAAAGGTTACATCTGAATCGGGGAGCAGTGCCCTAAATGTTTAATGTGCTGAGAAGGTTGATTCCGATTTACTGCATCCGTGGCTTGGATGGTTTGAAACCTCGACTCTCTCACTGCGAGTTGGAATAAATAAGAAAGCGTGTCCTTTCAGATGGGCAGAAGGTATACACTACTATTTCTACCCAGGAAAAAGTGGTGTGCCCCCACCATGGATGATATCTATCATAATATATGGCCTAACATGTGCTAAAAATGACGTAAATAATTCAAACAACCAGCCAACCGATTTACTGAACCACCAGGTTCATGTTGATGACCCTCATCTTACGGATGTTGCCAGCTATCCGTCAGATGACTGCCATCAGCCAACTCTAATCTAAATCATTTCATGCTTAAATGTTATATTAATTGCATATATAAAATTATGTTTTTATTAGGCACATATTTATATTTGCTTTATATTATAAGCACAACAAATAGGCGTCAGGGTTGTCATAAGTAGCCAGTTGCCGATCAAAATTATCGGTTAACATGGTGTTATCATCAGTTAGTTTTGCCTTAACTTGTATTTGCAATATGTGACACTGACTTCGTTGATCCCTCGTCAAATTGTTTGGAATTCAAAATGAATCCCTGTTGCCAGGGCTAAATCTAGTTTAACTACTTTGCTGTGAAATTAGAAACTTCAGTTTAATTTTTTAGTTCATTTGCTCTTAGTACAAACATGTACCACTTCTATGGTGTAATCGGTAAACACGTCTATCCTTTTAGGGTAGAAGACCCAGGTTCAAATCCTGGTGGGAGTAAAAATTTGTTTGGAAAAAGAGCTGGATTAAGCATTTTTTTAAGTATTTCTAAATTTTGAATTTAATTCAATGTAATCAAATTCAATTTAAACAATCGAATATCATAAGTTACAGCATGTCTGGAAACGACCACGAGGGAAAGAAGCTATTACAAGACAATGGCCCATTTAGCAATAAAATCTTTCATGAGGCCCTCTTTTCTTCTTTGAAAGCTGTTTCCCTCTTTTGGTTTTGCAATAATGAGCCTCTTATAAAATATTTTACCTAATATTGTAATGCATCGAATGCTCTTAGAAGACAGTGGCCCAGTTAGTAGAAGTATCTTCCCTGAGGCCCTCTTTTCAATTCATCATCTTTAAGGCCCTATTATATTACCCTTTGGTCTTAAAATGAAAAACAATGTTATTTTGCTACAATAATAGGTATTTTTTTAAATATGTTTACCATATATTTACAAAATTCTTCCCTGCCTCTTTTGTCCATATTCTTCTCTGTTTGCTATGACTTTTGCCCTTTAAATCTTGGTAGCCAGAGACTAACGAGTGGTCGTGTTAGCGCAGGATGAAACCTAACATGTGATGTCGACCAGTTTTCAAGACGTTTACACATCCATAAACTCTTCTAACTACATTCTTTTCTTTCACGACTGTAATTATATTTATTATCTCATTTTAACCGGGTGTGTCTTTAATTGAAACGTTGAAAAATAATAGCTCCGTCGTTTCACTGGGCGCTTCAGAGAGCTGAGATCAATGCCAAGAATGGAAGTTTATAACAATTATGTAAATATATATCCATTTTTAGATATCATACAGTAGCTTTTTTCACGTTTAATCTTCATTATTGTGATCTTTATTTTTTCATATTGATTACTGTTCGCATTTAGGCAAAATAAAAAAAAAGTTAAAAAATAAAAAGACAAAAAAAAAAGAGACAAAAAATTTGAAATACGGTATACAAAATGCAGTCTTATTATGAAGTACTAGTGCTAGGTTATGGGGAAAAAAACAATAATAAATGTATGAATTGAATTGAAACGAATGTTTTTTAACGGCTCATCAACACAGTATAGGTTATTTAGAGCTGTCCCAGAGAGAGGGGAAGGATACATAGGAATCCGAGAACCATGCCCTACTCTTATTATCAAATAGATCCCTATGGTTCTTTAACGTGCTCGGAGGATAGACCGATACACGGTACTGCCCGGTCCCCATCCGTCGGACGAGGCTAACGGAAAGTGTCTTGGTCAAGAACACACCGACAAACTCAGTGGCACCACGGAGGATTGAACCTAGGGCCTCCGGTTACAAATTCGCCGCGCTACCGCCTGCGCCATGCCAGCCCTAAAGAAAATATTTTTTGTTTCAAACCCGGTGTAAAACCCACATTGTCAATACATACAGACTTGCTTTACACAGATAATTTTAATGTTATAGTATAAAAAATAAACATTGTTTCATGCTACACTGATTTTTTCTCATATTTTGTTTTTGGAAAGAGAAAAAAACAATAACCCATACTGTGTAATATATCTGTATATAAATCCATTATCAAAGGACAATGTTTTAGGATAGTTTTAAAGGAATAATATACACAACTTCCAAAAGTTATTATTTTTTCTATAAAAAACAAGGAGGTTGATTAAGGAAGATCAAGATATAAGCAAGGGTATGCTATTTCTAATTAGTAAGCTAAGCTTTGCATGTCCCAGAATGAAAACATTAAGTTTATTTGCTACAGTTTGTAAATTGTCTCTATACTAGCAAGGTATTGACTGCACATGGTTTCAAACGTATTCATTTTTAAGTTTTTATATGCGATTAGTTTCTCAACTTTGTACAAAGATATTATAAATTATACGTTTTAAAAAGGTTAAGCTGTGGAATTTGACGTTGCATCTTGTTTCGATAAATGTAAAGTTTTGCTTGCATGATGATTTTGCTTAAAACAGTATTAAATTTACTATTTCCAAATAAAAATATCTGTTTCTGTTAAAGTTACGAATGCTGTATTGCATTTTTCTGTAAGATAAGTTTGAAGTTTTGATCAGAATTCTTTTACTGTTCCACAGTTCCAAAACAGATGTTGGATAGTTTCAGGTGTATTTTTGCAAAAGCTGCACATATCGTTATTAATAATATTCATTTTAGATAAAAGGTAATTTGTTCCAAATATCCTATGGTTGATTCTAAATTGAACCTTAGGATCTTTTGTTATTTTATAAGGTAAGACATATAATCTTTCAAATTCAAAGTTTGGAACACTAATGCTTTGGGATATACATTATTTCTAATCATGATGTCATATATGTTTCGACAGCCTTTCTCATTTTGTAGAATTAAGGATAGGATTAGTGGAATAATAATAATAATAATAATAATAATAATAAAAATAGAAAATTGGACTGTATATTATAGTGTTCATTCAATTCTATGTATGAATAAAGATTTCCATTTTTGTTTAAAATGTCATTGATAAAAGTTATTCCTCCTGTAAACCATCTTTTGTAAAACACACTAGAGCCTCCGATTGAAATTTAAACATTTTAAAAATGTTTGATGCTTCAAGAAGCCCTTATAACATAAATACATTTGATGTAATCATTGATCACATAGTAATAGTGTTAAATAAACTATTTTTATTAAATATATGATATCTGGAATGTTTTCACTAGATGATATATGTATAAGATCTATATCTTGCAATAAACTAACCCTCATGTCAAAGGTGTACCCTAAATTGGCCTAATGTCTGTTGATTGGAGAAAAAATATATACTTGCAGACCATATAAGCGTAATTTAACAATATATCAAGTACCATGGACGCCATGGACGTCAGTATGGATTTCATGAGTCATATCTTTCTTTGTTTAGAGTTTTATTAATTGATTTACTGATACAATATCAAGTTCATATATGCATGCAGCTGACATATCACTCTCGACTGACAACACGGTATACAATCACTCCCATAACATGATATAATCATAATTACAACGTCTCTTCCTCCTTTCCCTTCAATTCAACCGTAATATTAAAGTATATATTTGGAAAACTCAACAAATGCTTCCAAACTGTCAGTCATTATATGGAACGAACTGTTTGGGACCGAACGAACTGTTTGGGGCCGAAACGTCTTGATTTCAACTACGGGATTTATTTTGTTAAAAAGTATAATTTATCGGTCAGAGCGATAAAATATCAAGAAATTGATCAAAATCACTCACTAATCTGCAATATTTTCATCAATACAACATTATATAGAAGAGCACTATTTTGCGGAGAGCTACAATCGAAAACCGAACCAAATGCTGCATTTTGATGCAAAAAATCATTGAGCGGCACCCAATACTCTCCGAGCCACTATTCCCGAGTACGGAAATTGGCGAAGAGTTCCGATTGCAACGGTAAGTGTGAATTTAATATTTTCGTTTTCTTTGGCCCTAACTCGATCTTTTTCAAAAATCGGGGAATGTGGTACGATGTAGAATGTTTTCCCTTCGTGTTTCACGTGTTGGTATACAGTGGCGAAGCTGGTGGATACAGTGGCGAAGCTGCCTTCACGCCACAACACACACAAGAGCCCACCAAATACTATCTTAAAAAAGTGGGCCAATATGGCCTGATTCGCTCACCTAATGATCTTCGCAAAGATGAAACAATTTTCAAACAAGCTTATAATTTCATAACAGAATTAGATCACACAGTTGATTGCGTGCCATCGCAAATTCCAGAGCCCGCCTTAAAGGGACACACGGCAATCTTATTTTTTAAGAAACTCGCGGCATCCCCTTTTTTTCTACATAACCTGCATTTGTTTAATCAGTAATAATAATTATAGGAATAGTTAAAAGTAAATTGTTTTTGCATATTACTAACTGTTGATTATATTGCACCAATAATCTATATTTGGAACTATGCAAAATAAACTCACAGAATTGTATTTAATGATAAAGTTAAAATGATACTGGATTACCATATGGCAACACTAATTGTATTGCTTGATAACAATTTCGATTGCCAAAGTCCGTTTAACGTGTTCAGGCCCAGTAAGTGTATATATGGTTATAGGGTGAGCATCTCAATGGTTTACAAGTTATGACCCAGAGGCTATGTCCCCAGTGGTGGGGATGGACACCGGGGTCAATGCTGGTTGGATGGTTGTATGCATCTGTTCATGCCCGGTAAGTGTATGTATGGTTCTAGGGTGTGATCTCGACAGTTTCCAAGTTATGACCCCCAGGGGCGGGGACGAACCGCAGAGACGATGTTGGCTGGATGGTTGTATATATCCATTCATGCCCAGTAAGTATATATATGGTTATAGGGTGTGGATATTAATGTTTCCAAGTTATGACCTAGGGGTAGGGACAGACTTTCGGGGCCGTTGCTAGTTGGATGGCTGTTCAAGAAGAACATATTTTATATAAGTCTATGTCAAACATGTGTCCCCTGTGATGGGGCAAACTTAAACCCTATGGTCTCAATTTTAAAAAGCTTGATAGAGAACCATAAGCTTATGGTACATGCAGAATATTAGACCACTAGCTCATGTAGTTTCAGAGAAGATTATTTTTAAAGATGTTAAGATTTTTTCTATAAACTGTGAACCCCTCTGGGGCAGAGCCAGATTTTACCCCAGGGTCAACATTTGATCGAGCTTGGTAGATGCAAATTTATGTTACATGCAATATATGAGAGCTCCATGACTTGTTTCAAATAATAAAAATGTTTAAAGTGTTTCCCTACATAGTGTATGTTGAATATGTTACCCCTGGAGCGAGGCCATTTTGACCCTGGGGTCACCATGTGAACAAAATTGATAGAGGACCATAGGCTTATGCTACAAGCAAAATATAAGATGTCTAGATCTTGTAGTTTCAGAGAAGATTGTTTTTAAAGATTTTCCAATATAGCTCTATGAAAAACGGTGACCCTCGGAGTAGGTCCAAATTTGACGCCGGGTCACCATTTGAACAAACTTGGTGGCAAAAGATAAGACCTCTAGATCTTGAAGGTTCATGGAAGTTTGTTTTTTTGCAAGATTTTCCAGTATAACCCTATGTAAAACTGTGACCCAAGGGGCAGGATCAGATTTGACCACAGGGTCACCATTTGAATAATATTGGTCGAGTGCCACAAGCTCATGCTACATGTAGTATATGAGTGCTCTGTGGCTTGTTGTTTCAGAGAAGACGATTTTTCAATTATTTTATGGTGGCCACCTGGATGTGGTGACCTAATTTTAACAAATTTGAAAATCAATGACCTAAGTATCATTCATGTGAAGTTTGGTCAAAAGTGACCAAGCAGTTTCTGAGAAGTTTTAGTAGCAACTGTTTACGACAGACGACGGTTGGACATATCTATATATTTTACCATTTGTTGGGTATGACCCTTATTGCCTACCTTATAGGTGTGTGTGCATCCCCCAGACCCCCTTGCACATCGTGTGTAGTCCAGTTACACTACTGGGATACATATTTTTGTTTACGGGAATAAAACAAAGCTCAGTATCATTTTTATATTTACAAACAAATAGCAACAAATATCGGTAATATGATGGATGCCCCCCAATAAAGGTACACGTTTTTTTTGTTTTTGTATGTTTTTTTTACGTCATTTTCAACACATGCAAGGTTATATATGACGGTCAATTTTTTGTGGTGGAGGCAGACCATCCACTTTTCCTGGGTAGAACCAGTACTGTACACCTCCCGCCATCCGTAAGAATCGACACTTCCTCACTTACAAGTCGAGCTCCCAGTGTGATTCGAACCCGCAGCGGTGAGAGGTACACATGTGAAATACAAACACGTGAAATACAATCAGATGGAAATTTAGGAGTTGTGAACAAGCGTTATATTTGAAAAACTTAGTCACCAACCTCCGCCAACAAAATAAATCAAGCAGAACATCCTAACAATATCTGCTACTAACTAGACTTCCTATCAAGTGTCATGAAAATCGGACGAAAAACGTAAAGAAGTTGAAGGGACAAGCTTTAAATTTGAAAAACTTAAGTCCCCAACTCCGCCAAAAATCATTAAACCGGAACGTTCTGATAATATGCACTGTTATACATCATACTGATACTTTCTGTGAAGTTTCGTGAAAATCGGATTAAAAATGTAGTAGTTGAGCTGGCAAAAATGTAGGAGTTGAGCTGACAAAGCTTTAGATTCGAAAAACTTCAAAGGCCCGTAACTCCGCCAAAATCATTCAACGGAACGTCCTGACAATATACGCTACTAGACATCATTACTGCAGCCATGAGATGAGGTTTATAGAGAAAATTCAAGTTACAGAATAGGTTGTTTTGATATTAACAGTACATGTATAAAATGCCATTACATGTATGAAATTACATATACTTTGTTTAAATGCATTGAATTGGATTTTATAGTCGCACCAACAGCTAAGGTCATATGGCGACTTTCCAGCTTCCATTGGTGGAGGAAGACCCCAGGTGCCCCTCCGGGCAATTTTCGTGCAGGGGCGGGCACCTGGGTAGAACCACCGACGTTCCGCAAGCCAGCTGGATAGCTTCCTCACATAAAGATTCCTAGGCCCCTGAGGGATCGAACCTACAGCGGTGAGGGGCAAGTGATTTCAAGTCAGAGACGTTAACCACTCGGCCACGGACGCCCCGTCTAAAGGCATAAATTGTAGATTGCATCACATAGAGTCAATTTTAAGTTATGTTTGCAATGTGAACTATGACATTCAGAGCTCTTGTAAGAGTTTGGTGGTCAGAGTTATACAAATCCTTGTCAGTATTTACAAGGATTTTCTTTTTTATAAATCCTTGGTATTTATCATTCTCAAATCTCAGAGTTGAAACCAGCGATACATACGTCTGGGCATATGCAGTTGATATTTTAGAGATTTAATCCATGGTTAATCAGTTCCATGTTAATTGATTTTTAGAAAATATCTACTTTAAAGGTTTATTAACAGCTTATTGTGATTATTTTTATACAGCTGAATTTAAAGCGACCAAAAAAATCGTGCTTAGCATTAATTATCGATCATTTATTGATCCATTAATATTTCCGCCTATATTTGAAATGGTTGCATATGATTGGTCAAGTTCCCAGATAATGGACAGAGTGTGCCAGAGGGTTTGCAAAGGGTATCATTTTTAAACTCAGGCAAGCTAGAATGGTACTTGACAGTGTTGTTCATTCAGTGTCAAATTAATATATCCTCATGAATATTAATGAGGGTACATGACAGTGTTGTCCATTGTTGTTGTTGTTTCTAAGGTTTAAGGTCACCCGACGACCCGATAAGACGTCTTAAATGGATGGGTACAACAGAGTCTGGACTAACATTGTTCATTAACCGTGTCATATAAATATATCCTCATGAATTTTAATGAGGATACTTTGATAGTGGTCTCCATTAGCAGTGTCATATTAATATAATCTCATGAATATAAATGAGGGTTGTCCATTTACACTGTCATATTAATATAACACAAAGTTCTATATTTTGGATAATCCAACTGGTATATTAGTCAATGAATTAACATTATGGCATGCTTTCTGATGTTATGTGATGTTATGAGTTAACACCTGATATTCTCAAATAAAATCCTCTATTGCTCATAGACTTAACTGTGTATTACATAGTTATGTGCACCTAGCTCTTGAGTGTAACAAAATTGAACTGATCCATTATGGAATATTCCTCTCCTCTATATATTTATGATACTCTAGCAGTGTACTAATTTACAACTGAAGTTACATGTAGCTAAAGCTATGCATATTGTTTCATCCATCTTACCAATGGAACTCAACAATTGTGCTCGACTACGGTTACTAACGGACATTGTTTCATCCAACTCACCAATGGAACAATTGTGCTTGCACTACTGTTACTAATGGAAATTGTTCCATCCAACTCACCAATGGAACAACTGTGCTTGACTACGGTTACTAATGGACATTGTTTCATCCAATGGAACAATTGTGCTTGACTACAGCTACTAACAGACATTGTTCCATCCAACTCACCAATGGAACAACTGTGCTTGACTATGGTTACTAACGGACATTGTTTCACCCAACTCAACAATGGAACAATTGTGCTTGACTATGGTTACTAACAAACATTGTTTCATCCAACTCACCAATGGAACAAATGTGCTTGACTACGGTTATTAACGGACATTGTTTCATCCAACTCACCAACTGAACAATTGTGCTTGACTATGGTTACTAACAAACATTGTTTCATCCAACTCACCAATGGAACAAATGTGCTTGACTACGGTTATTAACGGACACTGTTTCATCCAACTCTCCAACTGAACAATTGTGCTCGACTATGGTTACTAACGGACATTATTTCATCCAACTCACCAATGGAACAATTGTGCTTGACTACGGTTATTAACGGACCTCTCTCTGATGCAGTAGGAAGCTTTACAAGGGGAGATAATACTGGACTACATCATCATTCAGTTTAATGTTTGCACACATAATCTTGCAACTTTAATTCTGCCTTTATAAATAAATTTTGACACAAACAAATTCTTCGCTATTACCTATTCAGAATCATTGCAACTTAGGTATAATCCATTTCATTCAACATCATAATTAACATTTCACACTAGTTAATATTAGAAAGCTATCCAATATTTGCTAACAATCCATGGCACTGTGTTGAAAACTTGGGTCTATCTAATCTGGGATTGTTCAATATCAACGTAGCTCACTTTCACGCATGCTCAACACAGACTGCACTAGGTTTTGCTCCGAATGTAGCAGCTTGCTAAGGAAGCACCAAATGACAATTTTCTACCGCTCCAAATGACAACATTTCTGCCACTCCAAATAATAACACTTCTGCCTCACCATATGATAATATTTCTGCTAAACCAAATGCAACATTTCTGTCGCACCAAATGACAACATTTCTGCCGCACCAAATAATAACACTTCTGCCTCACCATATGATAACATTTCTGCCGCTCCAAATAATAACACTTCTACCTCACCATATGATAACATTTCTGCCGCACCAAATCACAACGTTTTTTCTGCATCGAATGATAACACGTCTGCTAAGAAGTAGTTTCTGGCATTGTCGAGTCTTCTTGCTCTGGTTTAATCAGTTCACTAATAATGGCTGCATAGTGGTTTCCGAACACTGACCTATTGTGTGAAATGAGTCTTAGAAACTGTCCACATATCTGAGACAGTTCATTCTCCATGACGGACATCCCTACAGGAACTTTGACTGGCTCAGTGTGCTTCTGAAATAATGCCTGCTGTAGAAACGTGATCAACCTCTTGTCTGAAATATAATCATTGATATTCATATTAAAGTTAACATAATGTATAAGAAATGAAGCTTCATTCATCCCATGCTGGTTTAACATAGCAAGTGAATTCCATAATGGGCTTCATTTAT
Organism: Cyrtodaria siliqua; assembly: GCA_037043455.1. NCBI lineage: Eukaryota > Metazoa > Mollusca > Bivalvia > Adapedonta > Hiatellidae > Cyrtodaria > Cyrtodaria siliqua. The sequence goes on along the minus strand of JAWPHD010009421.1, from coordinate 60,694 downwards.
AACAAACTTGTTCGTTTTTATGGCTTTTGTATATCTAGAATGGGCAAGTTTTCAAAAATGGTTCAATCCACTACTTATTACATGAAAACAACAACATATATTACTTAAAGGAAAAATTGGTGCACTGCAGAACTTTCTCAGCGACCGATGTAGAAGTCATCAACAATTTTATTGACTTCATGACTATGCAACCTCACAGTCCTTTAAGTCAGTTAAAATGTGTTTCAGAAGATTTTCTATTGCAATGTTTAAAGTGTTGGGTGGGTAGTGTAATCTAAATTAAGAAAGGCGGAAAGTTTTCTCCCAAAGTATTAAAGGGACACATGGCGATCTTGATTCTTTTAAAACTTGTGACGTCCCAATAGTTTTTCTACATAACTTACATATTTGAAAATCATTATTAATTTGAACAGTTGTGCAATATATTTACTTTGGATAACTGAATTGGGTTTTACGGCACACCAAGACGAACAGTTATATGGCGCCTAACAGGAATGAACATGCCAGGCTCATCCTTCATTTAAATCAAGATAAAATATGGAGAATGGGCCAAGAACCTTCTAACCTGCAGAACTGCAGAGTTGCTGCAAATTCTATAGTAAACACTCCATAAATTTACGATGGAGCCACGTTTCCGCGTATGCATACGCGGTGTCATGATGAAGACCTTATATGAGCATGATAAAAAATGGTAAAATGAACATGATGGGTGGGGGTTCCTACACCTCTGCCTCTAGCAGGATTTGCAGTGGTTGTATTCTACCCCGACATCCGCAGGGGGATACTTTGGATAAAAGAACATGTATTAAAGTAACATATATTGGATACTTAAATCAAGAAAATGAATATTAAACTGAAAAAAATTATTAACTAGAAGGCAAAGGCCTGCATGTCTAGCTCTATGGTGAGGTAGTCCAAATGGACTATATTTTTATTTGGTTTGACCCAATAATGTCAACCCGATGAGATAATCATTCCTAACATATTTATTAATTAATTAATATGTCATTAACAGTGGGTGATGCATGTCGTAGCAGAGACCAGATGTGAGCTATTATTCATCCAAAATAGGTCAAAGCGACCCAAAACTTTGCATGTGATGTCAGATACATATAAGGAACATTCTGGAGGAGATGGGTGAAAATTCTGCAAGAAAGTAGCATAATACACATCACAGCGGAGACCGGACTTGACCTGTATTTCATCCAAAGTAGGTTACAGTGACCCAAAATTTTGCACATGATGCAAGATGCATATAAGGAACATTATGGTGGTGGAGTTTGTGAAAATCCTGAAAGAAGCAAGGTACGTCTAGTCATGGCGGAGCCTGGACATGACCTATATTTTGTCCAAAGTAGGTCACAGCGACCCGAAATTTTGCATATGATGATAGATGCATATAAGGTACATTCTGGCTGAGTTTAGTGCAACTCCTCAAATAATGAAGAAGACATAAATAAATGAAAGTCAGACACACTGACACACTAACGAACAAAGGAGTCGGCACACAAACGACCCGGACAACACTGTGATCGCTATGTTGAGACTGTAAACAGTCTCGAATATCAAGTGTCTGGTGATAGGAGCAATTTACTTACACATAAGAGCTATAATGGGGTGTTCTTTTGAAGTCAACTCCTTTATCTGCCCTTTCAATATTTTCTGCTGGGTTTCATCACGAGGTTGGAAACCATGGCCCTTCAGGAATTCTTCGACATTTTTGTTCACTTGTTCACCGATATTCTCTAGGGCCACTGGTAGATCCCTTAATGTAAAATTTCAGACAATATGCAAATTTAATAGGACGTTGTTGTTTTTTTTATATCACCACACGTAGCTCCCTTGCTCTAACCTTAGTGTAGCTCCCTATTTAAGTTTATATGCATTATGACAATAATCACAATATTAATTGAAGTGACAGAGATTTGGAGACCCTAACGAACTTCTTAATCAAAAGTTGACATTTTCAATCAAGTGTGACCTTGAAATGTAAAGGTCATAGATTTAGTGGTATTGTTATATAGCTAATTACCATATTTAACAACTGTGTAAATATCAAATCAATCAAATCAATCGGTCGGATAGTATTCAAGTTGCAAAAATCTGGTAAGGAACGGAAAATCTGGTATATAAATAAATATGTTTATAACTTGTAGCTCTGCATGCATTTACAACCGACACAGGGAATGTTTACATAATTGACCAAATATATTACACTCGGACGACAAAGAATATATGACCATTTTAAAATTATTTCACAACAAATCTGGAAGCCGCCATTTTGAGAACTATGGTATTATAATTATTAATTCTAATGGCGAAAAAACAAAAACAAAAAAACAAAAACATTACAAAACAAATTCCAATCCTAAACTGATCATATAATGTATTATAAAACTTTATTATACTTATTTTACATGCAATTGTTTTACAGTAAATAAGTCTTCCCCCATACTAGGGAGACACATTGTTTTTAGCTTGGATGTATGTCTAGATCTCTGTCAGGTCACAAGTCGTGTCTCCACCATATCTCTTGAACCGCTCGAGGGATTTTGAAATAACTTGCCATAAATGTTCACCATATCGAGACGACGTGCAGAGTGTAACTTCCAGCCACGTTGGTTCAAGGTCAAGGCAAACTTACAGGCTGAAGGTCATATGCACTATATTTCATGTCCACTCCATCCATATCTCTTGAACCGCTTGAGGGACTTTGAAATAACTTGGCACAATTGCTCACCATATCGAGACGACGTGCAGAGTGCAACTTTCAGCCAGGTTGGTTCCTAAATTTTGGGGGGAGACATATTTTTTTGTTACAAAAACAACACTGTCTAGTTTTCTATATATCAGTATATTATCATGTTTATAAATATTCCATTTTATAGTGATTTAGGACTACGACATTGTAGTTTTTAAAATGGCAGCTTCCTAAAAGAACATTCAAATGTTTTTATCTTCTTTGCTTTATCACGTTTTTGAGAGCTATTCCATTAAAAATACATAGCAAGGCACTTTTGAAACAGAACACCCACCAATAGATGCAAAATTGACTTTTAAGAACCAGATTTCAGCAAATAGGGTTCACCCACAGATGTTTATTAAATGGCCTTCCTTGGATTCAGAGTGTTTTAATGGAATAGCCCTGAACATTTAATGACTAAAACCAGGAGTAATTAGCAGTATGGGGCATACTTGTTTTCTACCCCATCTAGCAGCGTGCACACCTCGTCCTTCAGTTTGACCTTGAGGGTTTGAACCCCGGCTATGGACTGACCCACAGTGTTGTAGGTCACCAGTAGTACGGACGTGACCAGCGTCAGCAACCAGGTCTTGTCTCGCAGCTCAAGGAACCGACTCTGGTCCAGCACTAGGGTCTGGAAAAGAAACAAAATGGAAGACCTTATTTTCAACTAATATGATGCAATAACCAACAACCTAGTGTACAGTAGTTTTAATTTGTGTACAGATGAAACATAAATGCTGTAAACAAATATAATTGACAAGATAGAAAAAGAAATTAATGTATCAAAAATAAGACTCTTTCCTTTTATATAATATCCATTACATTTAAGAAATTTATTTATAGGCTTGTAACCTGTACAAATCAGTACTAGAAAATGTGTTCATTTTTAGCACTGTCTGTCACTTTTTGTTTTGTTTGATAAAATGTGTCAAGGTCATTTCAGTGACTTTCTTCAAGTAGGAGCATGTACCGGTAGGCCTTTATATACATCGTATTTCATGAACTATAAATAAATTATGCATTACTGAGCCGATAAAGTTGAAATAAACAGTTGGAGACAAAGACAAAAATAAATAAACATTACCTTATTAAGTATCACGTGACAGCTCATGTAATATACCATGTGATAAAATAATCTCATCATGGTGTGACGAGGGTTTTTAACAGATTGCCAGACAGACAGAGATTATTTCTATGTGCCTCTGCTTTTCTTCAAAAATGCAGGGGACAGTAACCCACTATGTTGTAAGTTTATGTCTTTCATCTTGATCATTTACTAAGTTGTTCCAAAGACTTAACAAGTAAACAGATTCTTCACCTCAGGAAACAGCCTGCTGTTATCCCACTGTAGTAACTCCATGTATGCACCATTCAAGATGGCCGCCGGTGTGGCCATGCTGGTCTGCTGTGTGGCCCCCTCTATGCCAGGACTCAAGGTCTGGCAACTTCTAGCCAACCAGAGTTTGGTCATTTCAAGACCATCTATACCGGACTCTTAAAACAGCCAAGAAAAGACATATACATGTATAATTTTAGGCAAATTATTTTCAATGGTATGCTATTTCTTGCATTATACAGTAGCTAGCTTTATACTAGAATAATTAGCATGTTTACCAACAAGCCGTAAGAATTTGACAATAACATTATAAAGTCACTCATACATTGCTTATTTACTCAAGGGGTACAAAATGCTTTTTGAGTGGTTCTTGGGGTCAGAATAAAAAGTGACAAAATATTTTCTATTCTAAGGGGCCTAAACATAATGAATGGGTCTAAAAATGACGGCTTATTTACAAGGAAATTCATTTTGCATATCCTATCCTAGATTACTCAACAGGGATAATTTAAGCATCTTACTCCCGATTTCACTAAATTGTTAAATATATGGTGAATTAAATTTTAGACTGAACAACACACTGCTAACACCATATTTTAATTTAAAAGACATTTTTTATCATTAATTGGAATATTTGTAAAACTTAAGATTCTTCTAGAAAAAGCCTGATGGAAAGCCTTTAAACCAAAAAAATATCTCAAAGAAGCGCTATACTATACCTACATGAGTGGACTTTACTATTGTTTGGGGCGCTTGTTTCAGCCAAAGGTTTTTCAGCATTAACATGAGCAGTTTTATAAATACGTCCATAAGTTATTTATCATTAAAACTGGAAATTTTATTTAGTGGTAAATAAAAATACCTTAATTTTGAAAATCGGTTGAGAAATAAATATTTTACAGCCCAAATGATGTTTTGATAGAGCTTTTCCCATGTAAATTCCAGCAGAAAATTAAAAAAAATCATATAACTTCAGCAGCCTTCATATTTTGTTATAAAACTTTCAGGGTGTCTTAATTTACGAATATCCAACAATTTAAAACCATTTTTGGATATACATTCTAAAAAAAAATATCTTTCAAACTTTTCCTGCAGCAGAATTTTGCATTGAACCCATCAAAGACAACTTTCGCGCATGCAATTTTTATTTCTCAACCAATTTTAAAAGTAAGGTAATTTTTATTTACCACTAAAAATGTCTGTTTCACTGATAAACAACTTGTTTAGGTACGAGATGTATTTTGTCTGAAAAGTCAAAAAAATCTTTGGCTGAAACAAGCGCCCCAAAAAAGAGGTTGGACCATTCTCAGTAGGACTTAGACCAGACAGTAGCCACAGAGAGAAGTATTTTGTTATTGTTTGCTGTTCAGAGAACAAAACGAAAATAACAGTAAATGACAGTGCCAGCAATGTTTCTGTAAAGTTTAATGAAGATCCTATCAAAAATTTAAGAGAAGTAGCATTGATAACCTTGTCTGATTAAATAAATATTTATAAACACAGATGGCCTGGTTGCCATCTTTGATGCTGGATCACCATAAATGTTCATATAATATTTGTCATGCAGAGCACATTAGTATAGGTCCTGCTTTAATATATATTTCGGTTTTAGAGGAGTAGTGTTTACATACCTTTCTAAATTTATTTTATTTTTAGCTAATCTGGATTGTGTTAGAAGACTATTTTAAGACGTAGAGTAACAAAAAATTACATGAAATGACAATATTAAGTCTCATAAAGAATTGAATTAATGTTTAGAAGCAGCAGAGATTTTCATATGCAAGTCTTTCAAAAATCATTGATGATAATTCAAACAGTTTTTAATAATTAAAACAACATTCAAAAATACTTACTTAAATATTTTAAGTTAGTATGCATTAGCAATTTACCCTACTTTTTATTGCATTTGCTGATTATTTAAACGTTGTGTTAACAATTGTACTTTCATCACTATTTAATAGATAAAACAAGAAATGTCACTGTAAGTGACAAATGCCCCCGAAGTGGTTTTGACCTTTGATATCTAAGTGTGACTTTGACCTTGGAGCCACGGACGTGGATTTTGTGCTCGACATATCATCGTGTTGTGGCGAGCACTTGTGCTAAGATATTTGAAAATCCGTCCATGAATGTCGGAGTTATTAACCGGACACGAAAGCACTTCTTTTTTTACCTTTGACCTCTAAGTGTGACCTAGACCTTGGAGCCATGGACCTGGATTTTGCGCGCGACAAGTCGTCTTGTTGTGGTGAGCACTTGTGCCAAGTTATTTGAAAATCTGTCCAGGAATGTCATTGAGTTATTGACCGGACACGATTGTACGGACTGACAGACGGACGGACTGATGGACGGATTACTATATGCCGCCCTTCGGGGGCATACAAACATTTCAGCTCTCACTTAAAGTATAAATCTTGTATCTATACCTCTTACGGTGTGATGTGAAGGCTTATCAACATGTAAGACAGACGTCTGGACAGGGCGGACGGACCAACAGACAGACAGACACTGGACAATATGCCATCACATAAACTGTGCTGATCTTCGATCAGTAGAGCAGCTAGTAATGAACTTAAAGTAGCTATTCCACCATCAACAGGTAAATTTTACATCGTTTCTAAACCTACTGATGACTATGCATCTATAAATAGCTTGCATATTTTGAGAATCCAAACTCTATAGACACAATATAAACGGTTTTAACTAGCCAGCCAAAACCCCAAAACTGGAGAGTCGAATTAAGAGTTACCAACTCATAATTCATTTTACGCATATTAAATTATTAAATCAAATTAAACATTAAAGTATGAATATACCTATACTTTTAATTGATACATATACATTATTATATGACCCGAACACCTGATAGAGTTTTGTTAAACTGTTTTGTAGTGTAATTTTGCCGCCAAACCCCCAAAATGGAGAGTCGAATTAAAGGTGTTGATGCATTATTCAAACACGATTTATTTAAAAGGGCCCTGAATAACTTTAAAAAAGCTGAAAGAATTATCAAAATTCCATCAAAAATGAGATATGACCTATTGAAAATTTGCAAAGAACATTTGCAAATGGAGGCGGCCATCTTGGAATGATGTCATAGCACCTTTTTACCATATATGACATATTGACAAGATACATCTGAAAGCAAAGAAAATCACTGCAGATTTATTAAAAATAATTATACAGATGTAAAATGTTTTTCATTTGCAGTGATTTTCTTTGCTTTAAAAGACATTTTGTCACTATGCCATATATGGTATATATATCGTTCCAATATGGCCGATTCCATTTATGTTTTTTTGCATAATATCTCCTATAAAACTATACTTTTAATTGGCACATATGAATTATTATATGGCCTAAACACATGGACAGAGTTCCAATATGGCCGATTCCATTTATGTTTTTTTGCAAAATATATCGTATAAAACTATACTTTTAATTGGCACATATGAATTATTATATGACCTAAACACATGGACAGAGTTTTGATAATCGGTTTTGTCCATTTTGCTTTTATTTGGCTGGTTAGCTTCTTTAATGAATAAGACGTGCATAGAACAAACAATGATGCTTCTCGGGCTGGTAAATATTGATGCTAGCTTAATGTCAAAGTGTCAAAGTAAACAGATTTATTGTCAGTGGTGTACCTTGATTTTTTTTAAGAAACTCGTCAAACTTTTTCTTCTCATACTCCACTGACTGCTGCTGGATGTATGGTCGGACCTGCTGTATCGTGAAGTTGGCCATGTCCATCTTCATCAGGTCCAAAACTTCAAATATCTCCCTGTGATACAAATCAGACATTTTCTTTAAAATCGACATTGTTTTAGTATATCAAGTATATCAGTATGTTTACAAGAACTGTCTGCAATTACAATTATTATGTTAAAAAACGAAACACAAGAATTGTATCACTTTTCTGCTAGATATTTTAAATGCTGACAATTACTAATATTCAAAATTTACCAACAGCCCCTTTAAGGAGTCATTATGTATCTCAGTGTAACACAATGTTTAAAGGGACTGTCTGCAATCTGAGACTCAGACAGTATTGTAACTACAGGCCTAATTCAGGACGCTGGTCACCCCTACAGCCACAAACTAATGTGTTGATCCATCTGACACTGGTTAAACACAATCATAACAGCAGGGCTCAGGATAAGCTCTTACATCAAAGAGTATTTTACCCCCTTAAATAAATCTGCAATGCTGAATTTGATTATTTTGAAGGGCAAATTTTATAGTTTTCTTGATTTTTATTCAAAATATGCCTTTTTATACTAATGGTAAATTTATTTTTTCAATGCCGATTTCCTATTTTTTTAATGATGCAATACTCCCGAAAATTGCTTATCTGGAACTCTGTTGATTACAATATTGATGAAGAAGAGGCACAAGGACCTCAAAGGCTCACATTACAATTTAATTGAATGTTGTTTGACGTACTGCTCATCAACAGGCTATAGGTTATTTAGAGTCGCTCCAGAGAGAGGAGAAGGAAACATAGGAATCCCAGAACCGGCACTGCTCTTACTAACGTGCTCGCAACATAGACACCAATACAGGGACAAAAAGAGAAGCCGATGAAGCTTGCACCCGGGTCCTCCTGTGCTATCCACAAGGCCACACCAGCCCCTTACTCACATGTACAAGAAAAAACAACAACAACAATTCCCCAACACTAAATAACTAGGACGACCATTTAGTTTAAACTTATTTATTTTACAACGATTGCAACGAAAGCTCTCTGAACTTATTTTAATCACTCAATGTCTTCCTGTGTAGAACCAGTGCTAAGCAAAAGCAGATAACGTGTCTTGCTCAGGAACACAACACATATGGTCATGGCGGGGATCAAACTCACAACTTTTCGTTCATGGGTCCAAGGCTCTACCACTAGACTACAGCCCTCCACTAATTTGTTACCTAGGTTAAATAAATTACATCTATTATCTTTCGCTCAAATATCAGATTAAGTCGTTTACAGAAATATATTCAAATCTCAATCACTCACTTAAACAGTGGTATGACATCCTTCATCTCTTTCAGCTTGTTTATACGCTCGTCTCTTGCCGGCGAACAGAGCTTCCCCATGATGTTTACTACGTAGTCTGAGTAGAAGTAGATGTCAAACGCGTCATTCTCTAACTTCTGTTGGATGAGTTCTGTGTCGAGGACTTCATTTAACTGGGTCCTCAATCTTGTGTGTTGAGGCAAAAGAATTGACTCCAGTTTCTGAAGGGTAAAAGGAAGTAAAATGTCACTATTTTGAAGTTTATAAAATATTATATTAATGTATATTAAGTGCTGAAATAAATGAAATGTAATGTTAGTAATCTCACCATGCCACATCGAGAATTGATTATTGTGAGCTTACCTCAAGTGCTAAACTATAAACATGATTGGACCAGTTTTACATTAAAGGGACACATGGCAATCTTGAAGTCTTTATCAAGCATTAAAATTAGCCTCTCGATTTATTAATCCAGTATCATTTTGACTTTAAGTTTGCTTGCATACATTTTCATACAATCGAGTTTTCAGCTTTTCGTCGTTATTCTACCATAGCTTTGAATATATTATTTATGAAATGTAATCAACAGTTAGTATGCAAAACAATTTGCTTTATAAAATTCTTTTAATTAATATTAATGGCTAAACGAATGTAATTTATGCAGAAAAACTAACGGGATGCCGCAGGTTTCTAAACAATGAAGATTGCCTTTAAAGGAAATGTACCTCTTTGACTTCATGTATAAGAACAATGGCCTGTCTGTAATCTGGTGGGTCCTCGCCGATCTTCTCCTCAAAAGCGTCCCAGAATGCTTTGTGCATGATGTCCTTCACCTGCTTCTCCAAACTGCAATATAAACCAGAACCGTATAATTTATAATTTATTTAACTTTGTTTACACCACTTTGCTTCAATATATGTAACGAATTATTTTTGGATAACTTCGTAACTGTTTTTTTTTTATACTGTCATAGTTGATTCATCCAATGCAGAGGTAATTCCACTCACCTCGCTCGCCATGGCGAGTGCTCATTGACACAGAAGAGTAGAAATTCAGATAAATTCTTTAACAATGTATTACTTTGACCATTCAAATATTATGTATAATGAGTAACTCAGAAACAAATTTTCCTGCCCTGTCCAATGTAATCCTGCAACTATCAAAATAGCTTCATCAGCATTGTTCACACTTGTATTGATTAGCTATAAATGGAGAATATTATGTCAGTGCCTTTTACTATCAAGTTTATTAAGCGAGGCTTAGAAAACAAAGAATATTCTATTTATCATGTAGATTATCCACATTTTCTGTATGAATTACTATTATTATCTATTTCTCAGAATGTTACGCTTATCGAGGATGCTGCCATGTTGTTTTTTGTTTGTTTTATGACGTCTGCATGACGTCAGATAATTTTGCGTACAATAAACGCCGAGAGATTCCGCATTGATTTGCTTTATTGGTCAGTGCCTAATAAAGCAAAATTTATTAGGTCACCCCTTTATTAGGCAGAAAAGTGCATATATGCATGCACATTTATTTTCAGCTTCCACAAATGGTATTTAACAGCCCTTTAACAGTTCAGATCATATCGGGTTGGAATGAAGAAATGGTGATGAGCAAACGATAATGTGAATAAAGATGCCATGTTCTTGAATCGCTTTCATTTCCCAGACCATGTTTCCTGCTCCAATTGGGGAAATTATACTTCCTGTTAGGAACGACAGTTGGCAATTTATTTGGCTCTGCCGGCTGTTACCCATTAACGATTCAAATGAAAGCATCTAATAGCTACAGAGACAAAATAAATACCCTGGATTATTAATCCAGGATCATTCCGACTTTAACCCTTAACCCGCTAAGCACGACTATAATAGCTTTTGCTCGCAGGCTGATTAGGGTTAACAATGTCCCAGTCATTTTCCCAAAACACCCCTTTGTCACAAAAATGGAATTGTCTTAATTCAAAGAAAGAACAGTCCATTAAATATATGTAGTGAGTTATGTGTTAATATGTATCAGATGACAATCATATGATTCTTATGTTTGGCAAAATTGCTAGAGTAGAAAATTTAGGACAGTCCATTATATATATGTAGCGGGTTAAGGGTTAAATCTGCTTGCATATAATTAAATACAATTTGGAGATTTCTATTTTTCTTCATAATTTTACCACAGCTTTAAACATTGGTGCAATGTAATGAGCAATTAGTAATGTGCAAACCATTTTCTTTGGACTATTCACATATTGAATTGTAAATATGCAAGTTATGAAGAAAAACCTAACAGCACACCACAAGTTTTAAATCAAGAGGCCCGAAGCTGCAGATGCAGTTACGTATGTTTTCTGTCAATCTGATGAGAAATAATTAAGTATCATCACTATTATAAAAGAAACATCAGAGAAAAATATCTTTAAAACTGTGACACTCTGGTCGGGGACTAATTTTGCCCCAGCGCCACCATTTGAACAAACTTCGTAGAGGACAATAAGCTTATTACAACAAATATCAGTTAAAAAGTGAAGGAGCTATGATATTAATAAAGCAAAATAAAGCATTTTTTAATAAATCAAGTTCTGTAACTCTGGTGTAACTATTCCGAACTTGCTGGTTTTTGTTCTTATCCGAGCTTTCAATGATATCAACAATTTGTCCAAGTTAAGAAGAGAATGGATTAAAGATGAAGGTGTTGCAGTGAATACAAAAAAAAGTTAACTGAAAACAGACGATTAACACCGGACGATTAACACCGGACGGAGTAATTTCCATCACATCACATAATGGTGGAAGGCCTTTAAAGTTCCCTGGCCATGTTTTGTTTCATGAGCATGTCTATGTTTATTTAAATCGAAATCAATGCACAAGTCAACAATTTTACAATTCACACATTGCAATATCTGTGAAAAGTGATTGATGACATAGAAAATTTGAACAGGTAAATTAATCCACAGGTGAATGTATTTATTAATTGTATGGCAATAGTTGTGCAGCTATACAATTCAGATTTACCTCATTTCCCCGTGCAGTCACGCAGTGGTAAGTAGTATCTACGTCATGCAAATAATACTTATTTTTACATACAACTTAGTAGCGGTTTTAAATATACGTTTCTCTCCGGGACTATCAAGAAATGTTCATAATTTTTTTTATGATGTTTAAGAGTTAAATTTGTTAATTGATAATACTACAAAAAGGGTGGCCATTCATCTTTAAGTTAAAAATAATAAATTCTGTGCGTCTCTTTAAATTTAGATACACATTAGAATTTACAATATATACATTTTGGCAAGTATCATTTAACAATTTTTTTAGGGACTCTTTTCAGCAGAGATCTAGGACTGTCTTGCTGTTTGTACATGTATGTAGCAGATATCTCAATATTCAGCGATTAATTGCAATTACTATATAAAATGCAAACATGTTACAGGCTCACATACACACCTGGAAACGGGTGGATCAATCTTGTCCAGTTTAAAGTCACTGTTAACAGCTATCTCATGGGCTAGACTCATATTTCGCACACCATCGGCTGCAGCCATCAGGTCTTCAAATGTGACAAACTTTGGTGGAGAAGCTAAAAAACAGTTTAAAGTAAAATACAATTGGTGCACTCAATAATGTTATTTGTGTATTTTTAATCAAATTATGTCACTTTATTTAGATGTCGAAATGGAGGGGGTAAATAAAAAGTCACCAAACAACGAATTTGACGAAGATAAAGCCACACATGTATGTAGCACTTGCTTGTGATGGTAAAGTGAGTAAAGAATGTTTGCCAGAAGACCTGAAGATGTCAGAGTTTGACTTAACACCTCAAGATTGTTCATACTGTAAAATATTGAGGCACAGAAATAACTTGCAAAAAAAAAGCCATCAACAGGCTGATGTACACTGTTTCTAAACCTACTGACGACGAGGTATATATATATATATATATATATATATATATATATAACTTACATATTTTGAATCTCATTTTAAGAACCTGTGAGTAAACCTATACTTTTAAACAGCATATGTACATTACTCTAGACCTGAACACATGGACAGAGTTTTGATAAATGTTTTTTTAGTGTAATTCTGCCGTTATTTGGCGTTAGTATTTTCAAAGCAGACGTTTTCAAGCCAGTATTGTCCTGTGCGAATCCTCCAACACTACCTGTAGCTATTTCTGTAAACAACGTGACAGTGGTAGACCAATCAGATGCATTCAATTATTAGTGGAACAAAATTAGACCCATAAATTAAATAAAAAATAATTGATGTGAGTGACGTGTGATTAACTATCATTTTATGCAAATATATTTCATTGAAAGTTGAATTTTTCTATTTTAAAACTGTATCTGTCAGCTAAACGTTAATCTATTAAATTAAAATACCGAGTTGTTTAACAATGATGCAACATTCTTCTCCAAAAATAATACTTCTGTGCTTGACCACAGAAAATGAAACAAGAAATTAACAGTCAGGAGTGCAACTTGTTTAAAAGTTATTTTTTAAATAACTTTAGGTTATTACAGTTTTGGGTGTGTGTTTTTTCCCAAAACAACTTCAACAAGTTATTTTCAGATATATATGCATTCATTTTCATCTACTTTTAAATCTGTTTTCTATATAAAAACCGAATTTTCCTTAACACGTTATTTTCACCTGCTTCTTTTTTATCTTTGTTGTTATACTGTGTTGATGAGCCGTTAAACAACATTCAATTCAATTCAATCTTTCTTGTTAATTTGCCATTACTTCTTTTATGCAATGTTTAGAAATAGTTTATGCAAGCTCTTAAAGATGGTACATGTTACATAAAAAAAAGGCAATTATTTGACTCTAGGCAATCATACCCAAAGGTGCTATCATTATTCAATTAGATAGTCAAGTGTTCTGTTGAAAGTATTTATTGCTTTGGTTTTATTACTGCTGAAACTAGTTTAATTATGATAAAATATTTTTTCACGAAACTTTACTCTGTGTCAAAGGGAAATAATTTTGCTCTTGAAAATAACTTTCAGATATTTCGAAAATACCTTAACAAGTTACACCACTAACTGAATTAAGGACAGAAACAATACTTGAAAGATACTAGATTATGTAAGTCACACTTACTTCAAAAAGCCTGGAACATCAGTGGCTCTTTATGTTCGTAGCTACAAACAGAACGTTTTACTTACGTTGTACCATAAAAGGCCTCGGAGACTGCTTTGGACTTGCTGGCTGCAATCTCTGTCGTTTGCTCTGGAAATCACCTTCACTGCCGGATGAGGCAGCCAACCCATGCTCATCCTTGTCTTCTCCAGCCTCCACCAATTCACCCGTTAACTCATTCAGATGCTTATCATCCGAACTTTCATTTTCTTTTGACATTGCTTGCAAGCTGTGTTTTCAGATTACTGTAAAACAATGAACATGATAGAAGATACTAAATACTAATAGTATCATTTATAATTGTAAACTACAGTTAAAGCCACAATGTGATTTTCAATGTCACGTGGGCCTGCCTGAGGCTGCCTCTAGAATTGAACAAAAAAATTAATAAAAGAGAACTAAAATACAATTTGAAAATAAGTTAAACATGACAAGAATACTGCTAAACCGTGTACATTGTTAGTGAAGTGTATTTTCGTTATGCTATTGTATTGAGGAAATAATATACCAAACTCTGTTTACCCATCTGTATTCCCAGTGTGTTGATCCACCGAATTTTTTCACCCTCCGGTACCCATTCAATTGGAAAACTGACGTGTCGTTTTGCCTTAATTTGGGAAATTTTCACTATCAAACAAAAGCAATATTGTATGCTTAAATACATTGCAAACAACATTACTATGTATACATTCCCTGTAGTATTTCATTAACCTCATCTAAAAGAATATAGTTCCCCACTTCTTCTCTTTAAATAAAGTTTCACTCGAAATATTTATAAAAAAAAAAAATGAAAAAAAAATTGATTTGGAATGGTATCGTTTGTACCATTTTTCGGTACCACTTATATACGGAAAAAACACTGTGATCACTACTGGATGAATGATTTATCTTGTTCTTGTTGTAGTATATCCCTTCATTAGATGTAGTTATACATCTTCATCGCATGATGTGCCCATGTAAGAAGGTCAACAAACAGTTGCAGGAGGAGATTATGATAAACAATTACTTCTCATGAACGTTTTCCAAGGAGTGGACGTTCCATAAGGAGTGGAAAAATGTATATATATAACAAGAACAAAGATGGTTGTACTGATAAAGGGACACTGTGAATATATATATATATTTGTTTACACGAATAAAACAAAGTTTGTTAGATCATTTAAGACTTCTTTATTATGAGTGTTAAGAGTCTAAAACTACCATAATATTTCCGTTAAATCATGGGTTGCGTAAATTGCAACAACTAACTTATAACAACTCCTGAAAATGGACATCAACTAATTCTCTGCTATCACTAACAAGTGAACCTCAATGTACTGTGGATAAGGACCTTATCCTGATTATCACTGGTACCAAGCTAATTTAACTGGTGTTCGAACAGGATGAAAATCCAACTCCGATTAACATCACGTCACACCACCACCCAAAACTAAACTAGACACCAGTGACCACACATCAGTGACTAGATCAACCAATTACTTCACAGTTAATGCTGCGGATGGGCCTGTTGCCTGTCTACCTATGTAAGGCTGATGATGAGCTAAACCATGACAATGGCTTAGTGGTAGAACATTTGCCTGGCATGGTGGACATTGTGTGTTCAATCCCCAGCTGAGTCGCTGGAAAGACTACATACAAATTTACAGCTCCTCTGCTTGACGTTCAGCACATCATTGAACACACAGAGACCCGACCCGGGTCTCCAATCCATGCACATGCACAATGGAAATCAAGAGATGGGGCCCAAGGGCGGTGGAACCTTGGTAAGGGTGTCAGTGGGGTGAAGACCAAGACAGTCTTTGGTTGAATGTTATGAATTTTAGCAAACAGGTATACTTGTTATACTGTTCATATGATCATAATTTTTATTTGAATTCATTTAAGTCACACAATATACGGAAGGATACGAAAATCCTGATAAGCTATACTAATATTTTATCGAGTTTCGGTATAAAATATATTAAGTTTTATTTAAAAAATAGCAGACAAAAATTGTATTTTTTTGCCAAATTGTTAGAATGCGTGAGAACGCAGAATGCATGCGTGTGAGCATGATTTGTCACAAAAATGCACGTGTCACATGCCCAATGCGTGAGACTTGCCAGGTATGTGGTTGACAGCTTAAAAAAAATAAGCATGGCATACTTACACAGTACCGTGCCTGAGTAAGGTACAGTAGGAGTGCATTTAAAACAATCTGAGATGTGATCTACCACCACAGGGTATCAAATACAGGTCCTCTGGAACAAGCGGCAGTCGAGAAAGATGCACCTACCTTGTGTTACCTTGTGTTAATTGGGGAAATATTAAGCCCCGAAGTCTTGTCGTCTCCTCGTGATAGAAAAATTGGTATCTCCGTTTTTTTTCAGTATAGCTTTGAATGAACTGTATAAACAACAAATAAATTATGTCTTATCCAAGAACGACCTTTTGCACTTACATTAAATAAATCGTGTCAAAAATAAGTATCTGACAGGACAGAATAATCTTGAACTTGGCAGAAAATTCGAGATCACTACTTTTGGATTTTTCCTTTGTTTACGGAAGTGACGCATATTTGTTGTTGTTCTATGATATGGTATAACTACTGCTCGGTATTGTTATCCGATTACCTGGATAGCAAAGTCTAACTTAACGTCTCACACCACAATTAATTTTCCATAGGGTCCCATTGTAATGTTTTTGTTCGTGGCATAGAGATAAAAAAGATTTTGCAACATGTATTTATGCTTAAATTCTTCATTGATCCAATATCTGCATGCTATTAACTTTTAACGAATATTTACCAGATTGAACTTTTTTTAATTTCATGTGACACCTATCAAAATTGAGACAAAAGTACAACCCCGTGGAGATTAGACCCATGATGTGTAAAATGAGGCAGAATTAGCTAGAAATCTTAAATCAACATGCATTTTTCTGGGATCTCTTCCTAAAATGCTGTAGATTTAGAACCTGGTAAAGATAAATCAGTGTATCCTGTAAAATGTAGAAAAGCGAACTTGTTTTTTTTATCTACCTCCTTCATCTGTAGGGCAGGAGTATTCAAGGGAGATAATAGTGGTGTGAGTCCTAAAGCAAATTCACATACTGACAGTACTGCGCAGTAGCAGGATCCTGGCTGTAGTTAGAGAGCGGTAAAAGATTCATATTTTTTAGTATTACTTTATCAAATGAATTTAAAGGGACACATGACAATCTAAGTTTTTCAAAACTCAAGACGTCCCGTTAGTTTTCCTACATAACTTGCATTTTTTCAATCATTAATATAAGACATAGACTTACATACACCACAGACATATTAATAATTTGTTATTAGGTCTGTGCATACACTGGATTCGAAACAAATCCAATTTATCCGCCGAATAATAATATACCCATGAATAACTTGCACGCAGTTTTTTTAGTGCATGCGTGTTGAGATTATTTTTTTTTTAAATAAACATAATATACATATCGCTGTTAATATATTTGTTTTGAGAAAATTACTTAAGTTAGATGGATCATTTAAAGATGATATAAGAGATTATTCTTTGTTCTTTAAAGCGATGTCTGTTTAGCTTTAATAGTAACAAACTTAATCACGAAATATAGTTTTGTTTGGGTAATTATATCCATGGTCAAAATTATGAATTTTCTACATCTGTATACATCAAATGGTCAAATAGCGTATGTCATAATTGACCATGCCATTATTATGGCAGTAAAAAAGTAAAAAAAAGTATTGGGAAAATATGAAAGATGTTAGGAAAGGCAGAAATAAAAGAAATATCTCTGTCTGTCTGTCTGTCTGTCTGTCTGTCTGTCTAATCTGTCTAATCTGTCTGTCTGTCTGTCTGTCTGTCTGTCTGTCTGTCTAATCTGTCTAATCTGTCTGTCTGTCTACCTACCTACCTACCTCCTGCCTGCCTGCCTGCCTGCCTACCTGCCTACCTACCTACCTACCTATCTATCTATCATCTATTATGTGCAGGTGCGCGTCTGTACAGTGTGAGTAGTTAAAAGAAAGGTAAAATAGTTTTAAAATCAAGTGAGAGTGAGATAAAAGTATGATACTAAGTGTTATAATGTTAAAAGTCTGAAGAAGACAAAATGATTTTTAAAAGTAAAAAACAAACTGCCTTCAGTCATGCAAACTCGGCCAATCATGTCATTCTTCGGGACCAAGCCTCATGTGTATTTTGATGGATCGGTATGTTCAACATCTTGGCATGTTGTTTGCCGGAAGGCAGTGGGACAGAAAATAGTGCACTGTTGCTATATAAACAATATGGCCGCTGGCCACACGTGTTGATGTAGGATTTGGGGTGCATGGTTGTTATTTACATTACAGATGAAGGTATTATCACTGCTCACATGTAAATTAACTATAGATGGACTAAATGACATTGCAAGACTTTGATAATGATTTTGTATGCGAATTCCTTTTGACGGGAACCTAAGGCGCTTCATGCTAGTATGACGTAACCAATATGGATACGTTCTGGGTACATTCGACATATGCTTCGCAACATATCGATCATTTCTTTAAAGTTTAAAGAAGTGATCAATATGTTGCGAATGCAACAGTGCCTTTTCATGTCCTTTAAATACTGAGCCTTTAAAGAAACTAAGCTGCCAAAAGATGGCAAAATTACACGACCAAACCGTGTATCAAAACTTTTTTCAGGTGTTTAGGTCATATACATTTGTAATAATGGGATCTCAAAGTTGTCGCTTACAGCAAATGGTCGCTTACAGCAAATGGGCGCAGGTGGTCGTACGGTGTGTCGATTAAAATATAGGTTTAATTATTAACGAGTTCTTAAAATACACGTGACTGGTAAAATGAATTATGAATTTGTCATTTTTAATTCAACTATCCAATTTTGGGGTTAAATGGCCTGGCTGGGTTAAAAGTCGTTTATATTGTGTCTATAGAGTTCGGATTATTATTCAAAATATGTAAGTTCATCAGTAGATTTAGAAACGTTGTAAAAATTGTCTGTTGATGGCGGGATAGATACTTTAAGGCATACATAGAAGATGTGATCTGTCTCAGCTTCCTCGAGCGATTTCCTCGCGCGTGCGTCAATGCAAGTGTTATGTGTGGATCAGCTGGGATGTTTACTAACTTGTTGAGCGTTACTGTTTTGTACAGCATGATCTGTGTCTCCGAACCTTGGCCATCAAGCATGTCTGTAATATTGCTGACGTTGTGCCTGGCTGCTCGTCTCTGCGTCACCTCTAGCTTACTAGACTGGGCCGGGGTAGTGTAGGGGCTCCATATCGATATTCCTAGTTTGGCCACACAAGAGTGAAATATGCATTGCTTTGGTCTGGATTTGTTTAAAATCCGCTCCATCCCTTTAGTGTTTGTTATCGTAAATTATTAAAATAGTGCAAAGCAAATTGTTTTTACATATTACCTGGGATGAAAATGTATACATGTATAATTTCCTTTTTGACTGGAGATGCTCCTATTTATTTAACCATAATCTGGAATAAAATTATGAGAAAAGTTTTTTACTTGGGTTTCTGGCGATATAAAATATATAAAATAATCCAGTTAAACATAGATATATAATGTCTGTTTCCAATGTAGATGAGTGTCACACCCGCAGGTCTCTCGCATCCCGTCACGATAGGCCTAGTAAAATTCAGTAACTCCAGCTTCAAATCAATGCCCTTGCCTGGACAAGTTGTTTAAAAACAGACGGAACGTATAATGTCGTGGCATTGTCTGTCCACCCGTCCATCTGTCCTTTAGCTAATAATCTCGCTAAAAACGATTGGCATACAGTTCATTGCCAAAAAGTGCATTTGTTATACGAGAAACATCCCCTATGTTCGTGAAACTTTCAGGAAAGTACCAATATGAAATGGAACTGCGCATATTGTTGCGGCGATCTTGCAAACTATTTTTCATGCACTTGTAACATGAGAAACCTTATGGGCTCAACTCATCCTCCACTTTTATTTTTATCCGATCTTCATGAAACTTGATGCAGCGCTCAGGTCGCATAAGCACGACTTTCCGGTCAAAATATTGTAACTATTTTGCGCATGATTATAACTGACAACCAACCTTTTGGGCTTAACTTCTACTACACTTTTTATCCTATTTTCGAACATTTCATGGAAGTTAGGCACTTTCAGAAAAGTAGGCATAAGACGTTAGGAGGTCCTGTTGCGGATTCCCACAGTTATTGCCGTTGAAAGCACTTGTACTTGTGACACATCAACCAGGTCTTCTCGACACAGTCTGGAATATCAACTTGAAGTGGCGAGGCGCATATTGTCGCGGTGTTCTGGTCATACTGTCGTAGTGTTCTGGTCATTTTGTCGCGGTGTTCTTGGTCATATTGTCGCGGTGTTCTGGTCTTATGCTTGGAGCGCTGTGGTCTAGCGGTAGAGCATTGAACCCAAGATCCAAAAGCGTTGGATCGATTCCCTTCATAACCATATTCGTTGTGTCCCTGAGCAAGACACTTTATCTGCTTTGCTTAGTCACTGTATTGGTTCTACCCAGGAAGACAATCAAGAAGTACCTTAGAAACGAATAGCTTAAAAAAGGTATAAAATACTGTAAGTATATGCCTTTGCTAGCTCTGCTGGCTGAAGACCAATGTACGTTCAGCGCCGCTTATGGAATGGCGAGGAACTGGTATCAATGAGAGCTAGAAAATGTTTGAAAACCGTCTATATCGGATCAGTAACACAAGTTATGGCCTTGATTAAGTGAAATATGATACAGTTTTTTCCTTAGCCTTTTAGCACAAATCGTCTTAACCAACGTTTGCTTGATTAATTACACTCTCACTCCATTCACAAACATCAATGGAGTGACAACAATCAAACGTGGGTTTTGACGATATCTAGCAACTTGATTTGTCATCCGATCTTAACCAAACATGTCAAAAGCTCGGACAATGAATTGTATTGGGTTTTACGGAGCACCAACACAAACAGGTTATATGGTGCCAACATGGAGGAACATTCCAGGCCAACCCTCCATTTAAATCTAGATACAAATATGCAGAATGAGCCTAGAACATTCCCACCTGCAGCAAATTCTGCTGTAAACACTCCATTATTCGCTGGAGCCACGATATTGTTTTCTGCCACCGCTCAAGTAGTACCCGACACAATACATGTGGATATATGTGGATGATAATTATGAAGATTTTTAATGGACTTGACAAGAGGTCAATGACCTTGAAGCTCTACTGGTAGAGTTTGATAGCTAGATCAGCCATGGAAACATGTGAAGTTTTATGAAAATAGGACCTGCACTTTCAGAGAAGTAGTTGTCACAAGTTTTTCCTATATAACTCTTTTGAAACAAAGATGGCTGCTGGTGGCCATGTTTGACATGAAATCAAAATAATTTTGTTTAGGACCAACTACATGTCATGCCAGTCATTTTAGTAAAGGTTTCACATCAATATCCCTTATGGTTTTTGAGAAGTAGTGGCGGCAGTTGTATTGTTAAAATCTATTTATAGCTATGGCGGTCATCTTGAATTTCCGGCAGACTTGAAATTTTGCTAAGATCAACTAGACATCAAGAGCAACATTCCTGTGAAGTTTAATGAAAATCCGTCAAGGAGTTCCAGAGGAGTAGTCGCTACAATTTGTTTTTACTATATAACTCTATGTAAACAAAGATGGCCGCTGGCAGCAATGTTTAACGTCAAATCAAAATGATTTTCTACAAAAAAACATCATGTCAAGCTGATCATTTTAGCTGATTCATGTCAAGCTGTCCCATATCACTTATATGTTCAAGAAGTAGTCGTTACAAAAAACAAACAAAAGGGCCAAGATAGCCCTAAATCGATCACCTGAGTACTGGCACATTATCAAACTTCTTCAAAATCTTATGGTCATATACAATCTGTGCAAGTTTGGTTAAGATTGTTCAAGAAATATGGGCTCTGTTGTGTATAACAACATCGATATAAAGACACTGACAAAGTTTGGTAAAGATCAACAAAATGAAGATGCTAGAGTGTAAAATCTTGGGCAGAGCCAAATGTGACCCCAGGGCTACATGTAATATAGATGTGTGTTTTGTGGTTTCAGAGAAGAAGATTTTTTAAGTTTTTCCCTATACGAGTCTATGTAAAACTTGAACCCTGGGGCGGGGCCAAATGTGACCCCAGGGTCACCATTAGAACAAACTTGGTAAAGGACCATAAGAGTATAGTAAATGCAAAATATTAAACCTCTGGCTCTGGTAGTTCCAGAGAAGAAGACTTTAATGTGTTTCCTATTTCCTATTTAAGTCAATGTAAAACTGTGACCCACTGGGTAGGGTCAAATTTAACCCCAGGGTCACCATTTGAACAAACTTGGTAGAGGACCATAAGCTTATAGCAAATGCAAAATATTAAACCTCTGGAACTGCAATCCAGAGAAGATTTTTCTACTTTTTCCCTATACAAGCCTAGGTAAAACTGTGACCCCAAGGGCAGAGCCAAATGTGACCCCAGGGTCACCATTTAAACAAAATTGGTAGAGGACCATGAGCTTATAGCAAATGCAAAATATTAAACCTCTGGCTCTTACAGTTTCAGAGAAGATTTTTTAGGTTTTTCCCTATACGTCTATGTAAAACATGTGACCCTTGGCGGGGCCAAATGTGACCCGAGGGTCATAATTTGAACAAACTTGGTACTTTAAGGATCATAAGCTTATAGTAAATGCAAAATATCAAACCTCTGCCTCTTGTAGTTTCCAAGAAGATTTTTTATTTATTTTTCCTATATAAGTCTATGTAAAACTGTGACCCCCGGGGCAGGGACAAATTTGACCCAGGGTAACGATTTGAACAAACTTAGTAGAGGACCATAAGCTGATGCTACATGTAATACATGAGAGCTCTGTGCCATGTGATTCCAGAGAAGATTTTTTTCAGTTTTTCCCTATACAAGCCTATGTAAAACTGTGACCCCCGGGGCGGGGCCAAATGTGACCCCTGGGTCACCATTTGAACAAACTTGGTAGAGGACCATAAGCTAATAGCAAATGCAAAATATTAAACCTCTGGCTCTTGCAGTTTCAGAGAAGATTTTTTAAGTTTTTCCCTATACATGTCTATGTAAAACATGCGACCCTTGGGGCGGGGCCAAATGTGACCCGAGGGTCACCATTTGAACAAACTTGGTAAAGGATCATAAGCTTATAGTAACTGCAAAATATCAAACTTCTGGCTCTTGTAGTTTCCAAGAAGATTTTTAAAAAAAATATCCTATATAAGTCTATGTAAAACTGTGACCCCCGGGCTGGGACAAATGGGACCCCAGGGCCACCATTTGAACTAACTTAGTAGAGGACCATAAGCTGATGCTACATAGAATACATGAGACCTCTGTGCCTTGTGGTTTCAGAGAAGAAGATTTTTTAAAGTTTTTTCCTATATGTCAATATGTAAAACATGCAAAATCTCAACATACAAACTTTGGACCCCCGGGGCACGGCCATATTTGACCCCCGGAACTTCATTTGAACAAACTTGATAGACTACGCGTTGGCGATCATTTTAAAAGAAAACTTGAAATCTGTCCAGCGGTTCGGTTCTTGAGAAGATTTTTTAAGGTTTCGACCATATATGGTAATGGCAGCCATCTTGGATGTCGCGCTGACCTAATTTTAACAAATCTAAAAAGCATTCATCTAAGGATCATTCACGTGAAGTTTGGTCAAAATTTGCCAAGCGGTTTCTGGGGAGAAGTTGTTTGAAGAAAAGTTAACGACGGACGATGACAACGGACGACGGACAAGTGATCCCAATAGATCACTTGAGCCTTCGGCTGAGGTGATCTAAAAATCTATTTTTAGCCGTGGCAGCCATCTTGAATTTCCAGAAATTTTGCTAGGATCAACTAGACATCAAGAAAAACATTCTTGTTTACTTTCATGAACATGCAAGTAGTTTCAGAGGAGCAGTCGCTACACGTTTTTACTATATAACGCTAAGTAAACAAAGATGGCCACTGGCAGTCATGTTTAATGTTGAATCAAAATGATTTTCGACAAGGACCAACATCATGTCATGCTGATCATTTTAGAAAAAGTGCCATATCAGTATCATTTATAGTTTTCAAGAAGTAGTCGCTACAAATTTGTTTTGTAAAAACCTATTTTTAGCCGTGGCGGCCATCTTGAATTACCGGCTGACCTGAACTTTTGCCAGGATCAACTAGACATCAAGTGCAACATTCCTGTGATGTTTCATGAAATTCCGTCAAGTAGTTTCGGAGGAGTAGTCGCTACAAGTTTTTACTATGTAACTGGCAAACGGGGATGGCCGCTGGCAGCAATATTTAATATCGAATCAAAATGATTTTCAACAAGGACCAACAACACGTCATGCTGATCATTTAAGAAAAAGGCCCACTTCAATATCACTAAGTATTATAGATTTCAAGAAGAAGTCGCTACAAACTTGTTTTTTAAGAATTCATTTTTAGCTGTGGCACCCATCTTCAATTTCCGGCAGACTTGAAATTTTGCTAGGATCAATTAGACATCCAGAGCGAAGTTTCATGAAAATCCATCCAGTAGTTTCAGAGGAGTAGTAACTACAATTTTATACTATGTAACTCTATGTAAACTAAGATGGCAACTGGCAGCCGTTTAATGTCGAATCAAAATAATTTTCAACAAGGACCAACATCATGTCATGCTGATCATTTTAGAAAAAATCCTATATCAATATCACTTATAATTTTCAAGAAGTAGTCGCTTAAAACTTTTTTTTAAATCTATTTTTAGCCTTGGTGGCCATCTTGAATTTCCTGCCGATCTGAAATTTTGCTATGATCAACTAGACATCAAGAGCAACATTCCTGTGAAGTTTCATGAAAATCTGTTGAGTACTTTCAGAGGAGTAGTCGCTACAAGTTTTTATTATATAACTCTGTAAACAAATATGGCCGCTTATCTCCGAATAAAAATGACTTTCGACAAGGACCAACATCATGTCATGCTGATCATTTTAGAAAAAGTCCCATATGAATATCACTTATAGTTTTCAAGAAGTAGTCCTACAAACTTGTTTTTTAAAAATCAATTTTTAGCTTTGGCGGCCACCTGTGATTTAACACCAACGTGATTTTTTTGCTAGGATCAACTACACTTCATGGGCAACATTCCTTTAAAGTTTCATGAAAATCCATGTAGTAGTTTGAGAGGAGTACTCGCTAGAAAAAAAGTTTACGGACAGACAGACGGACGCCGGACCAAGGCATAAGCTCTGCTGATCTTTGATCAGTAGAGCAAAAAAAGGAAAAATGAACATGAATTCGGAAATATGGTTGAGTGAGAGTGAGATAATAGCTTTGATGAATAATAGGAACACAATGCTTCTCTATATACTTTATTTCCACTGTCAACGAACAATTGCAAAGCACACATGTAATATTACATAAAACACGATTCAATGGCACAGGGATATCTTTATATTCTGCTCCTTTGATATACATGCATAGGCAATGTTGCCATATAATAACCATATGAATGTATTCTCAAAGGAAAAGCATATGATTCTATTCTTATAACGGAGCCACATATAGTTATCTGACATATAAAATGTTTGTAAGATATTTATCTATCATGCACAAAATCCGAATTTATATTACTATTTATACATGTTAAAAACCATCAAATGCCATGTAGCACGATACGATAATATCATACACATAAAATGTCAGCTATTACCTTACTGGTCAGCCATTACCTTACCAGTCAATATGAATATTAAGGAGATGTTTTACATAAGTTTTCATCAGAAGCTTTTTTTCAAATCCTGTCCATTTATTATTTGACATAATCAGATACCGTTTACCACATTTCTCGAATAAATATTGTTTAAACCAGGATATTTATATAACAGTAGTTTCATATATTAAGTTTCATAATTATGAGAATAAATTCATAAAAGCTGAAAACATTCTCATATAATTTTCATGGAAACAATATTTGTCACATACTGTTCCTTTTATACAAGTATCTCATGGAAACAATATTTGTCACATACTGTTCCTTTTATACAAGTATCTCATGGAAACAATATTTGTCACATACTGTTCCTTTTATACAAGTATCATAATATTATAACCCTTAACCAGTAAGCATGACTATAATAGCATTTGCAGGCTGATCAGGGTTTACAATGTCCAGCTGCTGATCTGTCATTTCCCCCAAAACACCCCTTTGTCACATAAATGGAATGGTCTTAATTCAAAGAAAGAACAGTCCATAATATATATGTAGTGGCTTATGGGTTAATATGTATCAGATGAAAATCATATGATTCTTATGTATGGCAAAATTGCTAGTGTAGAGAAACGCAATATTATATAAGGAATGGAACAGAATTTACATGTAATTATATCAAATATTCTGTTCACTCCTGTCAGTGATTAATATACTAGATATGAGAATGATGGCTCTTAAGGTAAAATGCTTTTTATGGTAGGTACATACAATAAGAGCTAAGACTCCCACAGCTATGGTTATAGGTGAATGACAAAGACAATAATGAACACATGAAGGTACAAATGATAATCCTACTTGCGTATCTGGGGTATTTGGATAATCAACTTCAGCTAATGTGCAATTCACCAAATAAGTTGTACAGAATTAAAAGTTCTTCTGTTAAATATCTATTCAGATTTTTTTATATTTAAAACAAATAGTTAAAAGTAGAATTATAATTTCATTCCAATTACTTATTTTAGAATATAGTTTTAAATCTGTAAATAGGAAGACGCGAGTTCTAATATGCCATATGTTTACCCTTTTTAAAAAAATGCATTTGTCAATATTACAGGTACTAGTATTCTGCTAGATAGCACATATAAATTTCTGCAAATACAGTATTCAGTGAGCTTGACCAACCAGCAGGAGTTTATGACTGTTTAATTATTTCAGCCAGGGTGATATTGCCTGGTGATACTGAAAGTTATTTAAAGATTTCCATTTTTTTTTTATGTTTCACTTAAAGTGGTTCATGCATATTTGTGCAGCAGAAACATTTTAGAGAGATTTTTTTTTTTCCTTCCGGATTTCTTCTAGCAGAGTCTAAAAACAATATAAGTTGTAAACTGAATTTAAAATAGCGATCTTAAAATAAATGTGTTATGGCACTAAACTCCAGTTGCATCTACTAGTTAGCAGCATTAAGCAAAACAAACAAGCAATATTACATACTGGTACAAACAACATATTAATACAGCTACTAATACAGCTACTACTGATCTTCATAAAATGATGGCATTAAAGGGACACATGGCAATCTTGAGACCTAGTACGTTTAAACTCTCAGAATTACTACAGACACAGGATAAGAATATTGCTATAAAGTTAGCAAATTATGTAAGTACAGCTTTAGCTGTTAAGTAATTCAATCTTCATTAATCATGTTAATTAAACAATGTTTAGATCTTTTATATTTTCATTCTTATGTATCAGTTATTTGATGTTGATATTGCTCATACAAAATGTATTTTGTCTAAAATCACTTGACTTATTATGTATGAAAATGTACATTATTAATTTATGTACAGGTTAAATAAAAATGTTCCGTTCTGTTCTCTTAATTTGTTTTTAAAACGATTTGGAAAATACAAAATCACTAAACTTAAAATACGTTGCATTGATTGACTGACATGCGGACTTCGGTATTCTTGGTAAAGAAATTCATTAAATAATGTCTGATTTAAAGTTAAATTATGTATTTTTGGTCTCTAATAAATGCCCACCTTTTCAAAAATGTTACGCCCCCGGGGGCGTTTATTAGCAGTGTTTTATTTTACTTTTGGGGGAAGGGGGTCGGAGCCCTTTAAAGGGGGGAAAATTTGACGTGAATTGGAAAAAGGGGAAATGATGATTTTTTATATGTATTAATTCTCAGTCTTTCATTTACTATTAAATTCGCATTAAGAACATGTTTGATGGACATGTTATGGCTGGTCAACTAAAAAACAACATTTAAAAGTACGAAGGGAATTTTTTCTCAAAAAAAGGGGAAATAAACATACTTTTAGAGGAGGGGAATGGGACCGAATTTCAAAAATTGAATTGAATTGAATTGGGGTTTTAAGGCGCACCAACACATAAAAGGTTATATGGCGCCTAACAGGAATGAAAAATCCAGGCTCATCCTCCATGTACATCGGAATAAAATATGAAGAATGGGCCTAGAACCTTCTCACCTGCAGAACTTCAGAGTTGCTACAAATTCTATTGTAAATACTCCATTTACGCTGGAGCCACGTTTATTGTTTTTCTGCCTGACTGCTCTAGTGATTTGAGCGAGATGGTACCTGAAACAATGCAGGGATCATGATGAAGACTTTAATGAGCATGAACAAAAAATGATAAAATGAATACGATTTTTTTTTTTTTACCCCTTCCTACCCCTCCAACGGGATCTGCAGTGGCCCTATTCTTTGCCCCGGAACCAAACGGGGCCCCCGGAACCACAAGCGGCACTCTTGAACAGAATAAGGAGATTTTATTACCTTATAATATGATTAATTATATACTGAAGGCTGCTCTAAAGTCAAAATGATACTGGATTAGTAAACTGAGGCCTTAATTTCAATGGCTGATTACTAATTCAAGATTGCTGTGTGTCCCTTTAACACAATATTCTATTATTGACATAATACTGTGATGTACAGTTACACACACTTTTTCCATGTTATTTTATATGTTGTACAAGAACTTTATTATAACAGTATGACAATTTAACACTTTCAATTTGTTGCGATGATTAAATCTCATACCAAATACAACACATTTAAAAATTACATTGAGCATATAAATGTTTGATAGTAATGCTTACATTTTTATAACTATTGTAGAGCTATGAATCCACACTTTCGAAAAGCTGATAGAATTGAATTGAATTTTGGGTTTAAGGTGCACCAACACATGAAAGGTTATATGGCGCCTAAAAGGAATGAACATGCCAGGCTCATCCTCCATGTACATCGAGATAAAATATGGAGAATGGGCCTAGAACCTTCTCACCCTGAACTGCAGAGTTGCTGCAAATTCTATTGTAGACACTCCATTTACGCTGAAGCGACGTTATAGTTTTCTGCCACTGCTCTAGTGATATGAGCGAGATGGCACCTGAAACAATGCAGGGGTCATGATGAAGACCTTTAATGAGCATGAACAAAAAATGATAGAATGAACATGAATTTGGGGGGGGGGGGGGGGGGGGGGGGGGGGGGTTCTACCCCTCTGTCTTTCCCTCCAATGGGATCTGCAGTGGCCCTATTCTTTGCCCCGTAACCAAACAGGGCCCCCGGAAAGCTGATAAGAGTATGCCAAATTCATTCCACTATAATTGTTCAAAACACAATGCCTGCCTAAACAACCACACTTTTCAAATGAATAATAGTTATATTACATATAATAAAACCCATGATTTGATATTATATATTATATTCTAACATGACCTGCGCAGTCTTTCATATACACAAAGAAGAGAGATCACTGGATGTTATTCTATGATAAAATACAGCTGTTCCATTAATACCCACGTATATTCCATCCGTTGGAAGCGCCACGTTACACGATGTCACTTGGTAAATATACGTCACGAAGACAAACTCAACAGTAATTTTAATGAAATGTTAATTACAACAAACTTGCCATGCTCCCAAACCGTGCACACCCCCGATATAAACCCATCATATGCATATAACATTTATAAGCATCTTGAACAAGCTGAGAACGTTTGACATCATACAGCATTATGTAGCTATGACGTAAGCAATGACTTAACTGTTTGTCACATGACTACTAGTGTATTTAAACATATTGTACCGCGCAGTAGTTTGAATACCGGGACGCCCAATGGAACAGCCTGTAAACATAGCAGCCTGATTACCTTGACCTCCGAGATAATATATAGTGCCCCCACAATAGCGTAAACAATGGGGTTATTGTTTTATAAGAATCGAAATAATAAATATGTAACTGTTTATAATATTTTATCGGTGAATAAAATACAGTTAGGAATTCGGATGCGTAGTAATTAAATCACGAATGTGTTAGAACGAGTGATTTAATGACTCAAATAAAACATTTTAGAATTGAATTGGGGTTAATGGCGGACCAACACATGAAAGGTTATATGACACCTAACAGGAATGAAAGTGCCAGGCTCATCCTCCATTTACATCAAGATAAAATATGGAGAATGGGCCTAGAACCTTCTTACCTGCAGAACTGCAGAGTTGCTGCAAATTCTATAGTAGACAATCCATTTACGATGGAGCCATGTTTCCACGTTTGCATAGGCGGTGTCATGATAACGACCTTGAATGAGCATGACAAAAAATGACAAAATGAATATGAATGGGGGGTCCTACCCGTCTGCATGTGACAGTGTGTTTGTGAGATTGCACGGGTTATATTCTACCCCGGCAATCACACGGGAAAAACATTTTAGAAATACAAAATTACAATGAAATAAATTCATTTTGCGCATGTGCACAGCAATAACAGCCTTTATAATACAGCTATTCACCAATTCATATGCATAATAAACAATGTTATTGTACTGTAGCCATTAAAGGGTCACATGGCAATCTTGAGATCTGGTTCATACATTTTCACGATATAAAAACAAACAAACATCTACAAAAGCGTAATTTTGTTTCTTTCTTCCTAATCTGACATATATCAATAAGAGGAGATTCTATTTAATTTTTTAATAATTTGTAGTGTTTCTAGTAATATGCAAACCAATTGGCTTTGAACTATTTAAATAATACTTATGCAAGATATGTAGAAAAATTAACAGGACACAAACGGTTTTAAACAAATCAAGATTGACATGGGTCCCTTTGTTTTAGCCTAAACATTTAATTAAAACCGATCAATAAGGTCTAGATCACTTTACATTCTTGGTAACCAGTTTCTGGAAGAGGGAAGTTAAGAATGGTTGAGTATGCTACCAGCTGTGCTACCCTTATAGTGACACAATATGCTTGTGACAACATGGTGAGATTAATAACAACAATATCTACATAAATTATTTGTGACATAACTGATAACAACTGAATTACATCTGAACAGCTGTTTTCAATCCTTCATGAATTAGCAGTTAACTGTTAAAGTTTAATGAAAATGGGAAATAACTTGTATAAAGTTTCATGACCATAGGTCAATATTTTGCAGGTTATAAGCTATTAAAGTTAGATTGCAGGTTAAAGTTTTATGAAAAAGGGCATAACCTGCTGAAATTTAGGTCAAGAGTTATTGGGTATGTCAAGGTCATTGAATAATTCATAAGAAAGAAATGTATAAAGTTTTTATAACCATAGGTCATTACTTCGCAGTTACTGAGCCAGGTTAGGTTTTTCCGTATTTATATGCTGAGGGAAAAAAGTTTAGCAAGTTTTTGTTGCACCCTGGTAATAATACATTTTTGGTTGTAAAATGAAGAAACTACTGCCATAGACACAATATTGTATTAAACACACATCAAACAGTCGAACATCTTAATGACATAACGAATAAATGAACGTAGGGGTCAAGCCCGTAAAGTCCCAAAATGTATACAGTATTATTTCATCTAAAAAACTTGCTAAACTTTTTCGCCTCAGTATATATACCTTGAATAAGTTTTATTCATGGCTCAGCCCATAGCGAGGGAGATCTGGGATCACTGGGCACAGTAATGGATCAGAAACTTGCAAATGATTTGATCAAGTCCACAGCATTATTGATAACGTTTAAATTGCGTCTAAAGCCCACAAACCTAAATGCTGAATGTGTGGCACTCGAAGGCCAGCACGCTATAACCATCAGACAGCTCCAAAAACAATTTGGTCGGTTTTCATATTGCATGAACCATAATATTGTAAGAAGAAAATCAATACTCAAATTTCAAACCTATATTTTAGTTTACATTTTTAGACATTACTATAAACATGACATATATATAGTTCATAAAAGTCTCAAATATATATCTTCAGAATATATAAAAACTGACTAATTTAAGAGAAGACATACTTCATGGTTTTGGTTAAAAATAGTAAAATTATAAAAATGCATGCATTGCATTGTAAGCAATGTAAAATGACAAATGTCTAAAATAATAGCAAAGGCAGCTTTACTATTAAATAATTACATAAACAAGTGGTATAAAATAACAGTCAACAAAAGTTGTCAAAAAAGACGAATGGCAAACATAAAAGTTGGTGACTAAAATTACTTGGAAAGACATTTTTTTATCATGCAGACTCTTTTCCATTAAATGGAAATGAGCCAAGTTTGATCTGGATTTAGTTATTCAGCGCACCATCACAAAAAGGTTATATGGTGCAAACAAGAATGAACATGCCCAGGGTTCATACTCTTTACATCAAACAAAATTCCATGACTTTTCCATGACATAATTTCTTATGAGACTTCAAAGCAGCTTCCCCCATGTTTGATAAATCTATCAACTTGTCACACACTATGCACAGAGCTTTACGTTTGTCAGATTTAAAAGGCCTTATACTGTTCCTCTTTGTCCCATTTCACGATATATATGCACCGACGCTTAGAATTACTGATCGTTTTTCGTCTTTTTCATGCATGAAGCGATAAAATCCGAAAATGCCGAAAATGCCAAATGTAACAGTGCGACCTCTGACAATTTATCCGGTATCTGTTTCGTACTCATGTTTCGTACCAATTTTAAGCCTACATTTTCGCCGTAAAGTTTTGGCGTAAATTGTGTTTCTTGTGGATTTTCATTTTCGCCTTAAAGTTTTGGCGTAAATTATGTTTCTTGTGTATTTTCTCACGCTTATTATAAGTTATAGTCATTTTCAGTTTTGAAATTCCAGACATTTTTTTGAAATTCAGGACTTTTCCATGACAAAATCTGCAAAAATCGTTTTCAATGACTTTTCCAGACAAAACTCATTTTCCATGACTTTTCCAGGTGCGTACGAACCCTGATTCCAGACCCACTTTCCATCAAAATATTATGTAGAATGGGCCTTAAGAACCTTCTTATCAATAAAACTGAAGAGCTGCTGCAAATTCTGTTGTCCAGACACTTCATTTTCGCTGAAGACACTATCATTGCTTTCTGCCAGCACATGAAGATGAACAAATTTAGTGATTATAAAATATTTTATGAACCTGACAAAAAAAATATCAAAATGAATTCAGTGGGATTTTAACCTTCTATCTGGATAAGCAGTGGTATTATTCTTGCCCTGGAAGCACACCTGGCTTGAGCTAAGCAAATAAATACACAGTACAACAATTTAACAGCACAAATGTTATAGATACACCAAAAATACAATGGCAAAAATCCAACAATCCAATTGGTTGACGTTCAAAAATTTGTGACGTGCATAACCCATCGAAAATCAAGTCATGTGTCATTAAATGTCGAAAACATGATGCCATTTAGTTTCATTTCAATGAATTTGTCAGTATAACTGTCAAAAACAATGAAATGCAATATGTAATTTAAAAAACTTCTGCAATAGTATATATAAAATTAAAGAAAAATATTAATAATTTTCTATGGATGAAAGATTGGGATTTCTCAGTGAAATAATTCATAAAATCACTCCAAACGTAAAAATAACCATGACGTTGAGTGACGTCAATAAAGTGTTGCTGACATTGATGTCATCCGACAAAAGCGTTCAATAAAAGAGAATAATTTCGGTTAAAATCATACATAAACTGATTTAAAATGTTATAGATTATTTTACTGCTAGGTTTGATTAATTATAGTAAAATCCTTCACTCGATGGTAGGCATGTTTTGTTTTTTACTCTCGTTCGTGAAAAGAACCACACATCAACCGTTTTGTGAAGGATTTTTCTATAATCGATCCAAGCAGTTAAATAATCTCTATTGTCAGGTTTCATTGCCTGTGTATTCTCAAGCAGTAAAGCTAAATTAACTACAAAACTAAAAGCATTTAATATCTCACATCTAACTACATGTGCATCACTACCACTAACAACATGCTTAATAGTGCAGTTATTCATCCTACAGTCTTACATTCTGCATACAAAACATCTGTTACTGCAATTTACTATATGAAAAATGCAATTTCTAAATTTTGAATTTTTACTCAGGACCTCTATAATGAGCAGGCATAACTCAAGTCATTAAATAAATACAGACCCTGAAAAGGCCCTTACTGTTAATGAACTGACATGACTGTTTAGAATGTCATCATATAATTTATGATTTATTTTAGATACAATGATAAATGATCCAATGAAAGAGGTATTATTTAATTACAACCAAAATAAAATATTATATTTGTTTATACCTTTCTTATTTTCCTGATGTGACCTATTGCACAATCATGATTTAGTTTTAAAGGGACACATCTTAAAGTAGCCGAGCATTATATCATTTTTGCTAACGAGTTTAATAAATTCAATAATGAATGAAAACGAATGTTAGATTCTATTTATCACATAACTCACATATCGAATTTTATTGCATATTGCCTGTCGCTTTAACATATCAAATTTTATTGCATTTTGCCCGTCGCTTTAACACACAAAACCGACATAAACCGTAGGAATTGGATCATAGTCATTATCGATTTTTTTTGACAGTGCATACTAGGCTTATTTGCATACTTATATAACTAGTGGTATATCGAAAATATAGAATGGTGTTATACCACTCCCACATTGCAGTTATGTGATAAAAATAACTATTTATTTATAAATAATGATTTCCAAACATGCAAGATCTGCCAAATTAATCAAAATCAAGATTGCTGTGTGCCCCTTTAAACAACTTGAATCATAAAAACACATCTATACATGTGCAAATTAAACTGCATAACAATTTCAGTACTAAATACAGAAACTATTACTTGAACACATGATCATGAATATATTTCTTTTGATAAAGGTACTGGTGGCAATCAATTCTGATAATTTCTCTTGAGCATTTTATTAAAGGTGTTTGTTCCACATTTGTATGTACATTTTTATATACTTTTAGTATATACATTATCAAATACAATTAACAACTGAAAACAATACCATTAAAAGATGACAGGCTATAAATAACTCAAAAACAATATTTTTAAAGATCTGTACACACAGGCGGACGTTACGATAGTGTCGAAGGATAGAGAGAAGAAGAGATAGTTATAGTATATAGGTATATATATACTTTATGCATATACTATAACACCATCTCTTCTTCTCTCTATCCTTCTATAATATCATAGCTATGTCTATCACAAAACGGAATTGTGGCTGCTTTTTTTTTTTTTTAAGGATTACTGAAACAATTATTGCGTCTGATGTAAAAAGTGCAAATTTTATACCCAACCAAAGGGTCTACATTATATTACTTGGATAATTAATTAAAGCAGAAGACTTATTGTGAATGAAAACCATTTTCCTTTCTCCCCCGACACCCTCTTACTCCTCCTATCCTACATGTTTGCTGGACAAATTGGTAAAATAATTATTTTTTAAAAAGAACAAGCAATCAATCAATTGAATTCTGTTTGTCATGTGTTCAAAATTATAAATTAGATGTACTCTGCTCAGACAATTTCTTTTCTCTATTTTTTCCACCAGACCTCTGTAATTAACTGCCAGCAGTATCTTCAATGGGTATAATTAATACAGTTTGATGTAAGTTTCATACAGACAACAGTTAATATTTTTGCTCACTCATATTCTATATTCATTAAACTTGATGCCTGTACCAAGTTAATATATATATATTTATGACTTTTAATAGTCTTAATTGAAACAGCAGCATAGGAAAAAACACCAACCTTGTCATTATCTTTGACACAAATCTGAAACAATTAGGGGTTGAAATGCTGGTATCAAATTGTTGTGTTACACCATAACTAATATCAATTAAAAGTAATCCACACAACTATTAAACAATAAGGAAAACTAATTTGATTAATGCCAACACAAGCTAATAAAATTCTTTATGATTAACGTATAGAGCATTTTATTAAAACATTTAAGAACAAAATTTCAAATTCTAAGACCACTGAAGGTAAAAACATTTTTCATTTATATAATTTAGCATAGGTAATTATGCTAATGATATAACTTTAAAATATCTTATCTAAATAACAAAACATGTTCTTTGGATACAATTTATTTGTTTGGTTTATTTCATTAAGTTCTTTAGACTCGAACCACAATTGGATTTTGCACTTTCAACACCATCAGATCTTTCAGTACATTTGAGGCTATGTGTGACGATTTGTTTGTGGTGGAGGAAGACCACACACTTATTCCTGGGTAGAACCAGTACTGTATACCTTCCGCCATCCATAAGAATCGACACTTTCTCTCAAGTCGAGTCCCAGTGGGATTTGAACCCGCAGCGATGAGAGGCGAGAAGGTTTACAATGCAATGTAATTAACCTCTTGACCACGGTGGTACTGGGATAAAATTGAATGTGTCAATTATATAAATAAATGAGATGACCTTCAGTTAGATTACCAACATTTTGATATCAACATCAGTTTCATATCTCCTTTGGCTCCAGAGTTAATTGGTGTAGTTGTTGTTTTTCTCATGCCACAGCTTATTAAAAACTTTAATTCAATTAAGGAAATTTGCATTAAATAGTATTAAAGGTGACGTCGCTGCAATCTTGGTTTTTAAAACTCTTGGCATCTCAATGGTTTTCATATAGTATTAGCATTTTAACAATCATTTATATAAATTATTAGAACAGTTCAAAGAAAATTGTTTTGCATATTACTAACTGTTATTATATTGCACCAATAATATATTAAAACCTATGGTAAAATAAGGAAGAACAATTGAAAAAACAAAATGTTATCTAATTATATGCAAGCAGGTTTTACTTTATTATACAGTCAAAATGATATTGAGGTGCTAATTTTATTGCTTGATAAACTTCAAGATTGCCTTGTGTCCCTTTAATAGCAAATTAAGATATACAGATTATACACTCTCAGTGGAGCTGGGAAACAGTGGAGACATAACTGGTGGCATTCATACAGAGTAGCTAAGTACTCATACTTTTTTAACAAATACTCTCAATTTTTCATGTGAGTATAATTACTCGTACACTTACTACATTTAACATGGTTACTCATATTTTAAAACCCATGAGTATTATATTTCAGGTCTTGTTCTATGACCATGAAACCTTGTGTTATTTAAAATGATCAAACTTCTAACATAAATGTCTATTATTATTATTAGAGCTTTTCATTTGATTTAATCAGAAATTTAGAATGTGTTTCTTTTAAAATAATTGCATGAATTTCATACCTTCTCATTTCGAAAGTAAAAAAAAAGGTTCCTGGTGACTCCAACTTTTCCCCGCATATTCATTTTGAATTTGAAAAATACTCATTGCAGGGAGCCATTACTTGGTCCCGCCTTAATTCCATTAAGCAATGGGAAAGCGTATATTAGCAGGATTTTATAACGGATATTTCGACAATAAAACACGTTTGAAAACATTTTTTACTTAAAATATGCGAGTTACCTGTTAAATGTTTTAATTTTACAATATGCAAACTTGTTAAGCCGAAATTAAGGTTTTATTTTATATCCCTGCCAACCCCGTTTTCGCTTCTTGGAGAAGGGGTTGGATGGGGTATGAAAGTTAATACTCGGACCACGAAATGTCTATCGATATCCTGCAGCTGTTAACAACAAGTCCGCTTTTCTGTCTCTTCCTCTTCCAGGTGCACTTTTTCTTCTCCGCGACTGTACCCAGATTTTATACCATCCCATCCTTCCTCTATTTTCACTCTTCCTTCCTCTAACAACTGGTTTATTTCCTTGGCAATCGTGAGGAATGCTTCCTCGACATTCTGTCCATTTCTGGCCGATGTTTCAATATATTTCAATCCGTGAACGTGTGCAAATTGTGAGCCCTCTCTGAATGTTACTTGCCTTTCCGTATCACAGTCTGCTTTATGGCCTACAACCATATATACCGCCTGATGCGGTTCTATGTGAAACTTGGCTTCCGCGAGCCAGCTCGATACATTTTCAAAGCTTTGCCTCTTGGAAATATCAAAAACGATGAGAACTCCAACAGAGTTTCTGTAATAGGATCTTGTTATGGACCTGAAATGTATAAATTTATATTGTTTTGCATGTAATACAGCTTAAAATAAGAATTTAAAATGTGCTAAATATCATAAATAAAATCATTCTCAACTCTGTCAGTAACATCAATCATACTTGTATTAAAGGGACACACAGCAATCTTGTTTGTTTTTTTAACTCACTGCATTCCAATTGTTATTCTGCAATTAATTTGGCAAGCTGGATATTTACATAAATGATTCAAAGTAATTATTTTGAAAGTTCAAAGCAAATTAACTATTCTAATAAGCATTTTTTAAAGTCAACATTCTACTGGATTAATCAATTAAAGTGATACATTTAATCCTTGATAAATACTGCCATGTGTTACTAATCCGATGAAATGGACATGCTACAAAACAAATAGAGAATGGCCTCATCTCGTTGGTTCATTTAAACACCTCGATTTTTATTTAATGGCAGAAAGAGTTAAATAAATAAACTTAAAAAAATACATAAGAAAATACAGGGATATGCCCAACTTAATTACACCCATCTTGATGTTTAAATCAACCAAAATGATGAGACACCATACTCTATTACTGGACACCTGAATAGAGTTGGGATCAACAGTTTTGTAGTGTAATTTTGCCAAATAACGGGTTAGTTTTTTCTCTGTTTATCGTTACTATATATCACTAGAACTATGCCTTTTTATTCTAATAACGGGTTAGTTTCTTCTCTATGTATTGTTACTATATATCACTAGAACTATGCTTTTTTATTCTAAGTCCAACAAAGGGCCATAATTCTGTAATAAATTAGGCAATATTATCAGCTATGGGTGATGTAGAGAGATATAAGGTCACCAGTTGTTACGAGTATATGAAGTTTGGGAACAGCTCATTCAGAACTGTTTGAGAAAAAATGCTAGTAATAAAAAAGTGTAACGCAACTAGACAGGACAAAAAAGTGTTATGCGATTGGGTGGGACAAAAATGTGTTACGGGATGGGACGCGACGTTACGGACAACATTCCTATATTGCCCGCACTTCACTTTGCAAAAGCGGAGGGCTTTCGACCGTCCCTATATTTTGTGGGGCTCCCCAACACCCTAAAAAAAAAAGATTGTTTAAGTGTTTTAAAGTGTGTAAGTGTTGAAGTTTTATAGTGGACCACCCATATTATGTTCCAGAAACATGCTTTTGATGTTCTTGATGTGAAATTAGTATACAGTAGTACTACTTAAAAAAAATCAAAAAATCTGTGTATTCACGTCTCGCCTGTCCTCGGCGGGACTTAAAAATAAAAGATAATTGTTGCTTAAATGAAAGTTTGTAAACATTTTAATAACTAAAAACAATGGAGTTTGCTGATATGACTTAAGTGCATTTGCTAAACACAATGCCATTCTATAAATGAAAAAATCCTCAGCCCAAAAAGTAGGTCACGGTCGTAGATGAAATCCATGCGTCCACAAAGATGCACTACCCAAGACACAACTATGTCAAAATAGAATGTTTTGTCTTCGAAAGATTAAGCTATAAACTAGGTTTAAAGCATCTAGTGCATACTTATAGTTCATGAGAAAGTGATGTAAATGCAGTGTTTTTTTTAATGTGTTTTGTGAATGCAGCCTGTGCCTGTGCCATTGTGAAAAATAGCGGCATTTTTCTAGAAATTGTGAAATATTATAACAAAAGAAAAAGAAATTTTTTCACTTTTATTTTCAGTTTAATATCCCTTGGTTTTAAGTTTTGTTTTTGGTAAATACAGACTAGTTTTGACACCAGCTTATATTAAGACTAGTATCCTTTAATACTGCCTTTTTTTTCTTACAGATTGCGAATTTTTTGGATATAATTGTGAAAAAAGTATACTTTTTGGCATTGTGAATGGGGCCGAATAACGGCCCCAAATTAGGCATAAAAAAAACACTGAAATGTAACAATTAAAGTTATCTGCCCTCTGCTTGGAGGGTGAAGGTCACATCCACATTCGTTTTCTGATATGTTGTGATGTACTACCCAAGAAAAAACCACAAGCGAAGTTTGAAAGGTCTAATGCATAAAGTTTGTGAGAAAATGACCTAAATGCAAATGTTGAAGATAAAAGCTAATAAGTTATCTGCACCTTGCTTGGAGGGTCAAGGTCACATCCACATTTGCTTTGTCACGTTGCAATGTACCACTCAAGATACAACTATAAGAAAAGTTTGAAAGGTCTAGTGCATTCAGTTTGTGAAAAAGTGACCTAAACGCAAAAGTTGAAGGTAAAAATTATAAGTTTATCCGCCCTTTGCTTGGAGGGTCAAGGTCACATCCATATTTGTTTTGTCACGTTGCAATATACCACTCAAGATTAAACTATAGGCAACGTTTGAAAGATCTAGTGCATACAGTTTGTAAAAAGTGACCTAAACGTAAAAGTTGAAGGTAAAATTTTTAAGGTAATCTGCCCTTTGCTTGGAGGGTCAAGGTCACATCCACATTTGCTTTGTCACGTTGCGATGTTCCACCCAAGATACAACTATAAGCAAAGTTTGAAAGGTCTAGTGCTGACAGTTTGAAAAAAAATGACTTAAACTCAAAACTTGAATGTTGTCGCATTCGCCATGGCCGGAAAAGCAACACCAATGTCTCTTTTTTTCTTCGATAAGGTGAGACCAAAAACTCCTACCTACCCTATTTTTTTTGGGGAACAAGACCAGAAACCGATTATTTTTTTATTTTGGCCTTACATGATAAATGCATGCACTCTCACTTCTCAGATTTATTTCATGTATAACAGGTCCCAGTCATACCCGATTAAAACTGATGATAAAAATGTGTGGGCAACAGAAATTTTAGAGCAGGAATTCAATTCTCAAGATATAAAAGTAATGCACCTATCAGTTTCCTCCTCCTGCATATTAGCTGCATAAAATTCTTCTTTTATTTTTTTTAGACTGATATGTAGAAAATGTCAACTTTAAAATGATTAATCCCTATACCCAACCCCACCCTCATAGTGAGAACTATTTTAAAAAGATCAACTTTAAAATTATTAATAACAAGTATATACTTTTGAGTTGATATTTGTTAAATTAAACTTGACTTTACTTAATAATAACACCTTAGTGACTTCAATTATTGATACTAATTAAATTTATGCAACTGAAATGGATGCATCTGTTTTCTCAATAAATCCTGCTTCGTTCCCTAATATTAAGCAACAGGTAGTGTCCGAGAAGGGTACACGTATGACTGATACTATCTACATGTGTGTGCATGCAGTTGAAAAACATAAATTATTTTTCTGGTCGATATTTAGAAATGTTCTAAGTTTAAATTTAAAGACTGAAATATATTTAGTCATTATGTATTGATTTACTCATCAGGGGTCTGGTGATCTTGGACAGATTCGGAGAGTTCCAGGCACATGCGGGTTTATTAATTCTCTCTGCTAGGCAAATTGGGCGAATTCCCAGTTGAAGGAACTTATAATAGACATTAACGTTAGCCCTAGGCCGTATAATGTTGAGTACTGCTGCAGATATAAAAGATAGCCTCATATGCAATTGATTGTTTTTCTATTTATGCTATCTATTTTTTTTTCATTTAATCATCTCAGTTGTTTTTCTTTTTAATATTGTTGTTTAAATTAATATTTTAAGTTTGAGCAACCAAGTTTACCATCCTAAAAAAGTAAATTATAATCGTCAATAATTAAGGCGGAAATGCCGAAATGACTGTATATGTATTGTTATGCAATGCCATTTATTGATCCTCAGCACCATGCAATTCTGTATTGGCACTGCCTCAGACTCTGTATCAGTCAGCCATGATGAATAAATTACCAATGCCATGCTTCCTGGCAATATCCCAATCAAAACAAAGACACACTGCGCAATATACATGTAAACTGACCTAAACCTCTCTTGTCCTGCAGTGTCCCAGAGTTGCAACTTCACCCGCACACCATGTTTCACTTCTATCAATCGTGCGAAGAAATCAACACCAACCGTTGGATCACAAACATCTGAGAATTTTCCATCAGTGAAATACTTCAACAAAGATGATTTACCAACGGTACTGTCTCCGATCAAAATGAGTCTGAATTGGTAGTCAAATATAGGCTCTACCATTTTACAAAGTGTTAGTGAAAAGTCTATAATCAAATCATCCAAAATAAACGTTGAATAAAAGGTTTTTAGAGCTGTCTGCTAACTGTCAAAATTGTAAACACATTCTACATCCGGTTGTCAAAATTTAAAGTCACATGGGTTGATAATTTATAACGCGGATTTTGATTGGATTTTTAAAAAATCGACGTCAAAGTTCATCCAATCAAAATCATTCTTACTACGCTGTAAACCCAAGATGGTGGCAACGGACCGAAAAATAATAATATCAGATGCAAGAAATTAAAAACTAAGCTATCAGCCCATTATTTGGGAGTAAATATGCTCCGGTTATCAACCATATATCTTAATGATGATATTGCCATACTTAGTAGAAAATGACATTTGAATTAAACTTAACAAATTCATAAATGCATGATAGACATTGATACACTTTTACCTTTGACTTTACGAGGACATACTTTTAAAGGGACACGCGGCAAAATTGAAGTGTTTGAATTGAGTGTCTCGATGTATTTATCCAGTATCATTTTTACTTTTAACCTGGATACATTTAAATAAAGCAAATTTTAAGTATTCACTTTTTCATCTTGTTCCATTACAAGTTTTAATATAACATTATTATTAGCGCAATAATATCATAATATGCAAAAACAATATGCTTAGTACTATTTTAATGATTGAACAAATGCAAGTTATCCAGAAAACTGGCAGGGACGTGGTGAGTTTTTAAGTTAAGTAGTGGGAACTTTTATCGAACCTTATAAAACCAGACAAAGCGGCCGGACCCGCCCAAGTAAAACCTGTTGTCCTGAAACAACTCAGCAACACCATTGATCCAATTTTCCAGGTATTTTTTCAAAAATCATACAACTGGTCAGGTTCCGTCAGATTGGTCCCAAGCCATGGCATGGATATATATATGTACACTGGATTTGAAACTCCCTATATGCCCCTTGTTAATTCCCGATTTATCCGCCGAATGGTCAGTAAAAACTAACAACGATATGTATACTAGGTTTTCTTACATTTGATCAATTCGTAAGACGGTGCATAATTTAGCGCAATGCGCATGCGCCATAATACCTTACCTGTACGAGCAAGTATTCATGGGTAAATTATTATTTGGTGGATAAATTGGATTTACGCCATGTTTTAAATCCAGTGTATGTAGATCTATGGCCATGGTAAGCCCGTTATTCAAAAAAGGAGATAAAAGTGACCCAGTCAACTACAGGCCAATATCCCTTACTTGCATGGCTTGCAAGCTGATGGAACACATTGTTGAATCACATTTGGTAAGGCACTTTAACCTTTATAAGATCCTTTATGATTTACAACAAGGCTTCAGAGAGAGGAGATCCTGTGAGACACAACTAGTCTTGTGTGTTTGACTTCTCATACATTTTTAGGTGGATTGTTTTAATATTGTACATGTATGCTGTTTAAGTATGATATGAAGATGT
The DNA here is from genome assembly GCA_037043455.1 of Cyrtodaria siliqua. NCBI lineage: Eukaryota > Metazoa > Mollusca > Bivalvia > Adapedonta > Hiatellidae > Cyrtodaria > Cyrtodaria siliqua. The sequence continues at coordinate 16,795 of JAWPHD010009421.1, read as the reverse complement.
TAGTGAAGAAAACAATTTTTGATTTGATCATTTTTACATGAGTTATGTCCCTTTGGTTTTCCTACACATATATATACGGAAATCTTGTGTGTCGAACTCCTCATTCATTATTTGATGGATTGTTGTGTCGCCTTTTCGAAGAAAAATGAAATACTTAGGGATCACTTTGTCGTCTGTCACAAAAACTTAATGTTGGCTTATATATAACTTCCTCATTTTTTGATATTTCTTTATCACACTTATCATGGCAACATCGACATGGCCATACTAAAATATAAAGCTGAAGTTCATTATATGGGTTAAATACTCATTTTTTTCTTCACGAAAACTTAGTCAGGCCAGTTTGTCAAAGTAATTTATCTGGGTCCAAAAGACCTTGTTATGCTGACAACAAAGCACTGACAGTTATGGCCCTTTGATTTTCTTACACATATATATAGGGAAATCTTGTGTGTCGAACTCCTCATTCATTATTTGATGGATTTTGGTGTCGCCTTTTGGAAGAAAAATGAGCTACATAGGGATCACTTTGTCGTCCGTCAGTCCGTCGTTTTTCTTCATAAAAACTTAACTTTGGCTTATATATAACTTCCTCATTTTTCGCTCTGCTGATCAGAGATCAGCAGAGCTTATGCCATGGTGCGGTGTCCGTCGTCCGTCTGTCTGTCTGTCCGTCTGTCTGTCCGTAAACTTTTATTTGTAGCGACTACTCCTCTGAAACTAGTGGATGGATATTCATGAAACTTTACAGAAATGTTGCCCATGAAGTCTAGTTGATCCTAGCAAAAATTCTTGTTGATGTGAAATCCAAGATGGCCACCACAGCTAAAAATAGATTTTTAAAAAATAAGTTTGTAGAGACTACTTCTTGAAACTATAAGTGATATTGATATGGGATCAGCATGACATGGTGTTGATCCGAGTCAAACATTATTTTGATTCGAAGTTAAATATGGCTGCCAGTGGCCGTCTTTGTTTACATAGAGTTATCTAGTAAAAACTCGTAACAACTACTCCTCTGTAACTACTCGATGGATTTTCATGAAACTTTACAGGAATGGTGCTCTTGATGTCTTATTGATCCTAGCAAAATTTCAGGTCGGCCGGAAATTCATGATGGCCACCATGGCTAAAAATAGATTTCAAAATTCAAGTTTGTAGCGACTACTTCTTGAAAACTATAAGTTATATTGATATGGGACTTTTTCTAAAATGATCAATATGACATGATGTTGATCCTTGTCAAAAATTATTTTGATTTGACATTAAACATGGCCGCCAGCAGCCATCTTTGTTTACATAGAGTTATATAATGAAAACTTGTAGCGACTACTCCTATGAAACTACTTGATGGATTTTCATGAAACTTCACAGGAATGTTGACCTAGCTATCAAAAATCTATCAGTAGAGCTTCAAGGTCATTGACCTCTTGTTTGATATTTATCACATTTTCAGTATATACTTATCATGGCAACATCGACATGGCCATTCTAAAATATAAAGGTCAAGGTCACACTGAAGGTCATTATATGGGTTAAATACTCATTTTTTTCTTCACGAAAACTTAGGTCATTTATCTGGGTCCAAAAAACCTTGTTATGCTGACAACAAAGCGCTGACAGGCGACACATGTGTTCCACGGAACACCCATTTAGTTTTAATATTTGGCATGCTGATTAAGTATGATGTGAAGATGTTAGTGAAGAAAAAGATTTTTGATTTGATCATTTTTACCTGAAATACCTTTGATTTTCTTACATATTTTATATTGCAAAATCTCTTGTGTCTTACTCCTCATTCATTATAAGGTGGATTGTTTTAATACTTGGTATGCTCCTTGACTATGATGTGAATATGTTAGTGAAGAGAAAGCTCTTTTATTTGATTAATTTTTTCATGAGTTATGACCCTTTGTAGTTTAGCCAGTGGAAATCCTATACTACCTATTCATTGATCTATGGATTGTTTTTATAAATTTCTGCTGATTCAGTTTCAAGTGAATGTGATCATAAAGGAACATTTAATTGTTGCAATAAAGTGCAGGGAGTCAAAGAGGAAGAGGCAGGGGTATATTTGTCTGCCTTTGCATTGGGCTGACTGGGCTGCCGAGTACCCAATATCACCACAATATAAGTTTACTTGAAAATACATTCTGGCACCCAAGTTCGATAATCGGCCCCATCGCCTATGGTAGTTACAATCGTACAAACTCGCTCCTTACCGTAGATCATCGGAAATAATGCTCGCAAGTATTTCAATAGATACACGTAGATTCGATGGGTTTAGGTGATTTTCCCCGGCAAATTACCGTGTAAACTGTAACAATTAATATAGACCCGGAAATGGATTGATTTTAAACATATTTGTATTATTTATTAAATGAAATAAGTCTTATCATTTTATAGTCAGTTTAAGTTAAAATAGTTAATTATAAAAATACTTTATAATTAATGGCGCGGCGTAATGTTTTTTTTTACATGACAAAATGAGCAGCCAATCGTGAACGCTCGGCCAATCCCGTCAATCTTCGGGATGAAGGAGCACCACGATGGTTCAATGGGAGCTGCCATTGTTTATTCCACGTGACTGAACCCACGTGACCGAAAAGTAATATCCTAGATGGTGTCTATTTCTTTCGGAGATTATTATGGTTGAGGTCAAATTGTATATGGGCACCATTTCTTGGCCAAGTTTGATAATCGACCCAATCGTCCCAGTAATTCCAGATAATGCCTTTTGGAATAATAAAATTTCACAAAATTAATGTTGTCCTGACTCTAATTTGGTTAGTTATTATCCAGTCTTCTCCAAACACGGTTAAATTGTATATGGGCACAATGTCTTGGTTAACTTTGATAATTTGCCCCATCACCTCAATAATTTCAGAGTTATGCCCCTTGGAATAATAAAAATAATATTGTCTGGACTCATAACTTGGGTAATTGTTATCCAGTGTTCTCCAGACTTATGCCCTTTGCAACAGTAAAAAGAAAAAGAAAAAAAAATTGTCCAAAACACAATTTTCTTTTATGAAGGCCAGCAGAGCTTATGGGATGCCGAGTTGTCCGTCGTCCGTCCGTCATCCGTTGTCCGTTGTTAACTTTTGTCTCGTAAAGACGATAGGGCCTTCATTTTTCATCTGATCTTTACCAGACTTTAACAGGTTGTTAATATCAATGAAAGCTCGGATGAGTTCTAAAACCAGCAAGTCGGACAAGTAACAGCGGAGTTATGGCCCTTGATTAAGTTGAAAATGCTATATTGCTAAATTCTGCCTCGTTAAGACGATAGGGCCTTCATTTTTCATCCTATCTTTACCAAACTTTGCCACATTGTTAATATCAATGAAAGCTCGGACAAGTTCGAAAACCAGCCAGATCAGACTAGTAACAGCGGCGTTGTGGCCCTTGATTTAGTTTAAAATGCTATATTTTGCATCGTTAAGACGATAGGGGCTTCATTGTTCATCCGATCTTTACCAATCTTTATCAGATTGTTAATGTCGTTGAAAGCTCGAACAAGTTTGAAAAACAGCCATATCGGACCAGTAACAGCGGAGTTATGGCTCTTGATTTAGTTACAAATGCTATATTTTGCCTCGTTAAGATGATAGGGCCTTCATTGTTCATCCGATCTTTACCAAACTTTATCAAATTGTTAATATCAATGAAAGTTCAAACAAGTTCGAAAACCATTTATATCGGACCAGTAACATCGGAGTTATGGCCCTTGATTTAGTTCAAAATGATATATTTTGCCTCGTTAAGACGATAGGGCCTTCATATTTCATCCGATCTTTACCAAACTTTATCAGATTGTTAATGTCTATGAAAGCTTGGTCAAGTTCGAAAACCAGCCAGATCGGACCAGTAACAGCGGAGTTATGGCCCTTGATTTTGTTAAAAATGCTATAATTTGCCTCTTCTTACGATAGGGCCTGATCTTTGCCAAACTTTACCAGATTTTATGACTGTCTGTTTTATATTATTATTGTTTTTATTTTATTTGAATTATTTATTCATTTTTAGCTCTACTGGCCGATGCCGAGTTGTCCGTCGTCAGTCCGTCATCTGTCCATCGTTAACTTTTGTCTCGTTAAGACGATAGGGCCTTCATTTTTCATCCGATCTTTACCAAACTTTAACAGGTTGTTAATATCAATGAAAGCTCGGACAAGTTCGAAAACCAGCCAGATCAGACCAGTAACAACGGAGTTATGGCCCTTGATTTAGTTAAAAATGCTATATTGCTATATTTTGCCTCCTTAAGACGATAGGGCCTTCATTTTTCATCCTATCTTTACCAAACTTTACCACATTCTTAATATCAATGAAAGCTCGGACAAGTTCGAAAACCAGCCAGATCGGACCTGTAACAGCGGAGTTATGGTCCTTGATTTAGTTAAAAATGCTATATTGCTATATTTTTCCTCGTTATGACGATAGGGCCTTCATTTTTCATCCTATCTTTACCAAACTCTACAACATTGTTAATATCGATGAAAGCTCGGTCAAGTTCGAAAACCAGCCATATCTGATTTTTAACAGCGGAGTTATGGTCCTTGATTTAGTTAAAAATGCTATATTTTGCCTCGTTAAGACGATAGGGTCTTCATTGTTCAGCCGATCTTTACCAAACTTGATCAGATTGCTAATGTCGTTGAAAGCTTGAACAAGTTCGAAAAAAAGCCACATCGGACCATTAACAGCGGAGTTGTGGCCCTTGATTTAGTTAAAATGCTACATTTTGCCTCGTTAAGACGATAGGGGCTTCATTATTCATCCGATCTTTACCAAATTTTATGAGATTGTTAATATCAACGAAAGCTCGGACAAGTTCGTAAACCATTCATATCGGACCAGTAACAACGGAGTTACGGCCCTTGATTTAGTTCAAAATGCTATATTTTGCCTCATTAAGACCATAGGGCCTTCATTTTTCATCTGATCTTTACCAGACTTTAACAGGTTGTTAATATCAATAAAAGCTCGGATGAGTTCGAAAACCAGCCAGTCGGACAAGTAACAGCGGAGTTATGGCCCTTGATTTAGTTGAAAATGCTATATTGCTAAATTCTGCCTCGTTAAGACGATAGGGCCTACATTTTTCATCCTATCTTTACCAAGCTTAACCACATTGTTAATATCAATGAAAGCTCGGACAAGTTCGAAAACCAGCCAGATCAGACTAGTAACAGCGGAGTTATGGTCCTTGATTTATTTAAAAATGCTATATTGCTATATTTTGCCTCGTTAAGATGATAGGGCCTTCGTTTTTCATCCTATCTTTACCAAACTTTGCCACATTGTTAATATCAATGAAAGCTCAGACAAGTTCGAAAACCAGCCATATCAGACTAGTAACTGCGGCGTTGTGGCCCTTGATTTAGTTTAAAATGCTATATTTTGCATCGTTAAGACGATAGGGGCTTCATTGTTCATCCGATCTTTACCAATCTTTATCAGATTGTTAATGTCGTTGAAAGCTCGAACAAGTTTGAAAAACAGCCATATCGGACCAGTAACAGCGGAGTTATGGCTCTTGATTTTGTTAAAAATGCTATAATTTGCCTCTTCTTACGATAGGGCCTGATCTTTGCCAAACTTTACCAGATTTTATGACTGTCTGTTTTATCGGCCAGTAGAGCTTATGGGATGCCGAGTTGTCCGTCGTCAGTCCGTCGTCCGTCCGTCGTTAACTTTTGTCTCGTTAAGACGATAGGGCCTTCGTTTTTCATCCGATCTTTACCAACCTTTAACAGGGTATTAATATCAATGAAAGCTCGGACAAGTTCGAAAACCAGCCTGATCGGACCAGTAACAACGGAGTTATGGCCCTTGAATTAGTTAAAAATGCTATATTGCTATATTTTGCCTCGTTAAAAGGATAGGGCCTTCATTTTTCATCCTATCTTTACCAAACTTTACCACATTCTTAATATCAAAGAAAGCTCGGACAAGTTCGAAAACCAGCCAGATCGGACCTGTAACAGCGGAGTTATGGTCCTTGATTTAGTTAAAAATGCTATATTTTTCCTTGTTCAAGACGATAGGGCCTTCATTTTTCATCCTATCTTTACCAAACTCTACCACATTGTTAATATCAATGAAAGCTCGGTCAAGTTCGAAAACCAGCCATATTTGATTTTTAACAGCGGAGTTATGGTCCTTGATTTAGTTAAAAATGCTACATTTTGCCTCGTTAAGGCGATAGGGGTTTCATTGTTCAGCCGATATTTACCAAACTTGATAAGATTGCTAATGTCATTGAAAGCTCGAACAAGTTCGAAAAAAAGCCACATCGGACCATTAACAGCGGAGTTGTGGCCCTTGATTTAGTTAAAATGCTACATTTTGCCTCGTTAAGACGATAGGGCCTTCATTATTCATCCGATCTTTACCAAATTTTATGAGATTGTTAATATCAATGAAAGCTCGGACATGTTCGAAAATCATTCATATCGGACCAGTACCAACGGAGTTACGGCCCTTGATTTAGTTCAAAATGCTATATTTTGCCTCGTTAAGAAGATAGGGCCTTCATTTTGCATCCTATCCAGTGTCCATTCTAGAACGCGTGATTGCGGGATTCACGTCAATTTTTCGTAGATCCCGCATGTTTTTTCACGGAATGCGGGATTAGCGCACATAATTTTGAACCAGCGACTATCCGACAAATGGAGAATATGAGTTCTGACAAACTTAAATAAAAGCTTAAAAACACGAATATGTAGCTGTCACGATTGACTAAAACCTCTGTCTACGGTTCTCTCCCTTATTGTTCGGCACCCTCCGGACATACTGTGGTAGTACTTTGACCTTAGACATGGGGAATCAAAAGGACTGATAGTTGAGTATGTTTGGATTGTAATTAAAAATGTTTAAATGGCATTTAAAGCATGCTATAAAACGTACCAGAATAAGATATAAAACACAAGAGATAAAACTGCTTAGCGATTTCTTGAATTTCTGTAAGAAATGATGCACCAATAATTCAAAAATTATACAAAATCATTTCATTAAAACGATGTCTCCCTGTATTTTGGCGATCGAATCCGAGTGTTCCAAGTTGATTGTTAACCGTGTGCTTATCGGTTGCGTACAGCTAAATATAGCCTGGCTGAAGCCCCGCCTTTTGTTGTGTACGATTCAGTACAGAAGTGAAAGATCACAGAGTTCACAGAGGTCAGCAGATATAACTTTGAAATATTCAATATGCATTTTCAGGAAGGATAAACTATAGGTAAAATAATCCCCATCAGCTAGGATCCTTAAATTAAATAAAAAAATATTTTTTAATGTTTTTGAAAATTTAACATCCATTGAAATTGCATGTCAATATTCAGTGCGGATTCAATAGTGTTTGTAAACACAGACATGTGCAGAGAGTTTGAGCAGAAAAAATTGTCTTTTTCACACTTTCAAAGGCTTTGTGATGGAAATATCTATAAAATAAGGTAATTTAAAGAAAATCTGGTGTATAATTCTTGAGATATTAGCTGACAGGTGCAACAGGAGGTCTATGGGAAAGTATTTAGTTTTCTGCAACCTATAGGCTAGATTCTGCATATGGTAAAAGTGAAAGTAGACATACTTTTTTTCTAACACAATGATTTGAAAGTGTGAGAAATGTTAAATTATGGTGTATTTTGACTTTTCTTATAACTCTTTTCTTATAACTCTTTTCATGGTTTTTAAATATTTCCAAGTTTTATGATGCAAAATAGGTATTTTAAATTATTTTATTAAAGGTTGTGGACACAAAATTAGCCATACCTGACACCTGGTATACACAATTGGCCTGTAATGCACATGTTTGACACAGTTAAAGATATATCTAGTAAGTTTTATTCATTTCTGTGGGCTTTGCATACGTTGTTTGGCAAAAATGTCAGTAAACGACAATCTACATATTTCCGAAAAGATGTCGAAAAGCCGCTTATGTCTGTTTTGAAAAAGATTTTGAGGTAAACTCTGACTTTGAGTTCATCGCTTCTATACGGTTAGTGTCGATATGCAAATATTTTATGCAGTTTAATACATTTTACAAATTAAATTATTTAGTTGGCCAAAAATATGACCTTTTCTATGCTTTTTAAAAGTTTTTATTTACCCCACCCCCCTTCATTTTAATGAATTTTCATGGATCTGTACTTTAAATCAGTGCTTATTGGTTGCATGGTTGCATGAAAATGACCTGTAAATATGCTACAAACAATATCTAATAAAACAAATACAATAAATAGTACAGTAACAGTCAATCTTGTGTAATGAGCATATTGTAAAACATGGCCTGGCCCTAAAAATGGAGTTGGGGAGGATAGTCTCAGAATTATTTTTTGTCATTTTTAAACTGAAAAGTTGCATTTTCTTGATGGTTTCACATATAGAAACTGCTGAATAATGTTAATTAATTCATTTGAAGGCAGATTTTGAATATATACAAAAACTGTGGCATTTTTATGGTAAAATCTGCTATTTTGACCCCTGAAAATCACAAATATCCTTTTTGAGTAGATATTATTTTCAAGATAGCTTCAACTGGTTAAACATCACATGTTGTTGATGAAATCAATTTAAAATCACTTTATTTGAAGCAAAAGATTGGAACGGTTGTCGATATATGGCATTTTGAAGATTCTGGATTTACACGTAAAAACCGAAGGAATTTTGCCTTAGCCGAAGCTATTTTAAGCCCTCATATTTTGTCGAAAAGTATTTTTTTCTAAAAAAGAATGGTTTAATTGTTCTCAGATTAAATGTATCAAAACATTTAACCAGAAAAAATACCTTCTGTCAGGTCTGAATGTCTCTCTATAGGTTGCGTACAGCTAAATATAGCCTGGCTTAAGCCCCGCCTTTTGTTGTGTACGATTCAGTACAGAAGTGAAAGTTCACAGAGTTCACAGAGGTCAGCAGATATAACTTTGAAATATTCAATATGCATTTTCAGGAAGGATAAACTATAGGTAAAATAATCCCCATCAGCTAGGATCATTAAATTAAATAAAAAAATATTTTTTAATGTTTTTGAAAATTTAACATCCATTGAAATTGCATGTCAATATTCAGTGCGGATTCAATAGTGTTTGTAAACACAGACATGTGCAGAGAGTTTGAGCAGAAAAAGTTGTCTTTTTCACACTTTCAAAGGCTTTGTGATGGAAATATCTATGAAATAAGGTAATTTAAAGAAAATCTGGTGTATAATTCTTGAGATATTAGCTGACAGGTGCAACAGGAGGTCTATGGGAAAGTATTTAGTTTTCTGCAACCTATAGGCTAGATTCTGCATATGGTAAAAGTGAAAGTAGACATACTTTTTTTCTAACACAATGATTTGAAAGTGTGAGAAATGTTAAATTATCGTGTATTTTGACTTTTCTTATAACTCTTTTAGAGACATTCAGACCTGACAGAAGGTATTTTTTCTGGTTAAATGTTTTTTTCAAAATGCCATATATCGACAACCGTTCCAATCTTTTGCTTCAAATAAAGTGATTTTAAATTAATTTCATCAACAACATGTGATGTTTAACCAGTTGAAGCTATCTTGAAAATAATATCTACTCAAAAATGATATTTGTGATTTTCAGGGGTCAAAATAGCAGATTTTACCATAAAAATGCCACAGTTTTTGTATATATTCAAAATCTGCCTTCAAATGAATTAATTAACATTATTCAGCAGTTTCTATATGTGAAACCATCAAGAAAATGCAACTTTTCAGTTTAAAAATGACAAAAAATAATTCTGAGACTATCCTCCCCAACTCCATTTTTAGGGCCAGGCCATGTTTTACAATATGCTCATTACACAAGATTGACTGTTACTGTACTATTTATTGTATTTGTTTTATTAGATATTGTTTGTAGCATATTTACAGGTCATTTTCATGCAACCATGCAACCAATAAGCACTGATTTAAAGTACAGATCCATGAAAATTCATTAAAATGAAGGGGGTGGGGTAAATAAAAACTTTTAAAAAGCATAGAAAAGGTCATATTTTTGGCCAACTAAAGAATTTAATTTGTAAAATGTATTAAACTGCATAAAATATTTGCATATCGACACTAACCGTATAGAAGCGATGAACTCAAAGTCAGAGTTTACCTCAAAATCTTTTTCAAAACAGACATAAGCGGCTTTTCGACATCTTTTCGGAAATATGTAGATTGTCGTTTACTGACATTTTTGCCAAACAACGTATGCAAAGCCCACAGAAATGAATAAAACTTACTAGATATATCTTTAACTGTGTCAAACATGTGCATTACAGGCCAAATTTGTATACCAGGTGTCAGGTATGGCTAATTTTGTGTCCACAACCTTTAATAAAATAATTTAAAATACCTATTTTGCATCATAAAACTTGGAAATATTTAAAAACCATGAAAAGAGTTATAAGAAAAGTCAAAATACACCATAATTTAACATTTCTCACACTTTCAAATCATTGTGTTAGAAAAAAAGTATGTCTACTTTCACTTTTACCATATGCAGAATCTAGCCTATAGAGAGACATTCAGACCTGACAGAAGGTATTTTTTCTGGTTAAATGTTTTGATACATTTAATCTGAGAACAATTAAACCATTCTTTTTTAGAAAAAAATCCTTTTCGACAAAATATGAGGGCTTAAAATAGCTTCGGCTAAGGCAAAATTCCTTCGGTTTTTACGCGTAAATCCAGAATCTTCAAAATGCCATATATCGACAACCGTTCCAATCTTTTGCTTCAAATAAAGTGATTTTAAATTGATTTCATCAACAACATGTGATGTTTAACCAGTTGAAGCTATCTTGAAAATAATATCTACTCAAAAATGATATTTGTGATTTTCAGGGGTCAAAATAGCAGATTTTACCATAAAAATGCCACAGTTTTTGTATATATTCAAAATCTGCCTTCAAATGAATTAATTAACATTATTCAGCAGTTTCTATATGTGAAACCATCAAGAAAATGCAACTTTTCAGTTTAAAAATGACAAAAAATAATTCTGAGACTATCCTCCCCAACTCCATTTTTAGGGCCAGGCCATGTTTTACAATATGCTCATTACACAAGATTGACTGTTACTGTACTATTTATTGTATTTGTTTTATTAGATATTGTTTGTAGCATATTTACAGGTCATTTTCATGCAACCATGCAACCAATAAGCACTGATTTAAAGTACAGATCCATGAAAATTCATTAAAATGAAGGGGGGTGGGGTAAATAAAAACTTTTAAAAAGCATAGAAAAGGTCATATTTTTGGCCAACTAAATAATTTAATTTGTAAAATGTATTAAACCGCATAAAATATTTGCATATCGACACTAACCGTATAGAAGCGATGAACTCAAAGTCAGAGTTTACCTCAAAATCTTTTTCAAAACAGACATAAGCGGCTTTTCGACATCTTTTCGGAAATATGTAGATTGTCGTTTACTGACATTTTTGCCAAACAACGTATGCAAAGCCCACAGAAATGAATAAAACTTACTAGATATATCTTTAACTGTGTCAAACATGTGCATTACAGGCCAATTGTGTATACCAGGTGTCAGGTATGGTTAATTTTGTGTCCACAACCTTTAATAAAATAATTTAAAATACCTATTTTGCATCATAAAACTTGGAAATATTTAAAAATCATGAAAAGAGTTATAAGAAAAGTCAAAATACACCATTATTTAACATTTCTCACACTTTCAAATCATTGTGTTAGAAAAAAAGTATGTCTACTTTCACTTTTACCATATGCAGAATCTAGCCTATAGAGAGACATTCAGACCTGACAGAAGGTTTTTTTTTCTGGTTAAATGTTTTGATACATTTAATCTGAGAACAATTAAACCATTCTTTTTTAGAAAAAAATCCTTTTCGACAAAATATGAGAGCTTAAAATAGCTTCGGCTAAGGCAAAATTCCTTCGTTTTTTACGCGTAAATCCAGAATCTTCAAAATGCCATATATCGACATTAGTAGATATTATTTTCAAGATAGCTTCAACTGGTTAAACATCACATGTTGTTGATGAAATCAATTTAAAATCACTTTATTTGAAGCAAAAGATTGGAACGGTTGTCGATATATGGCATTTTGAAGATTCTGGATTTACGCGTAAAAACCGAAGGAATTTTGCCTTAGTCGAAGCTATTTTAAGCCCTCATATTTTGTCGAAAAGGATTTTTTTCTAAAAAAGAATGGTTTAATTGTTCTCAGATTAAATGTATCAAAACATTTAACCAGAAAAAATACCTTCTGTCAGGTCTGAATGTCTCTCTATAGGTTGCGTACAGCTAAATATAGCCTGGCTGAAGCCCCGCCTTTTGTTGTGTATGATTCAGTACAGAAGTGAAAGTTCACAGAGTTCACAGAGGTCAGCAGATATAACTTTGAAATATTCAATATGCATTTTCAGGAAGGATAAACTATAGGTAAAATAATCCCCATCAGCTAGGATCATTAAATTAAATAAAAAAATATTTTTTAATGTTTTTGAAAATTTAACATCCATTGAAATTGCATGTCAATATTCAGTGCGGATTCAATAGTGTTTGTAAACACAGACATGTGCAGAGAGTTTGAGCAGAAAAAGTTGTCTTTTTCACACTTTCAAAGGCTTTGTGATGGAAATATCTATTAAATAAGGTAATTTAAAGAAAATCTGGTGTATAATTCTTGAGATATTAGCTGACAGGTGCAACAGGAGGTCTATGGGAAAGTATTAAGTTTTCTGCAACCTATATCCCTTATAAAATCAAATGGTTAAATGCGTAATACGAATTTTAGAAAAATTTAACGAAATTTATCGATCGTAATATCTGCGTTTCAAATGTTTTCACATTGTTCTCGTTTTTAAATCGTTTTGATTAATTATTATTGGCAAATTACATTAAATGTTGCTAAGAAATGAGAAAATACGATGATATATCGGAAAGTTTTGGCATTTAAATTTCGTTTACGGGAAATCGCTAATTTTGTAATGCTTCATTTTCACTGTCAAATGCAGACAAATGTATTGAAAACGAAAGTAGATTTATGGGCGCAGACTCGGAATCAAAAATATTCAAAATTATGCGACTTCCAGTCGAAATGGTGTTATGAAAAGGGTGTAATAGATTTGTTTGAACCCATCCCCCTTTACTTTTGAAAATCCCCCCACATTTTTAGAGGAAGGGGGGAAAATCCCCCCTGCTTTTTAGATCCTAGATTGGACACTGCATTTTATATTGTTTTCTAAGCTGAACTGGCTTGTGCAAGATCAGCTTTACCATAGGCTGTCATACATCTGTCTTCTTCTCAGTAACCAACACTAAAATTTTCATGAAACATTATGTTAAGCATCTTAGCATTGACCTTTCAAGTTTGTTCAAATTGGGTGGATCATGACTGTCATTTACTAGGTTATAAAATTAACTTATGTATAACCTTAAAGAAACAAACAGTCTGATTTAAATGAAACTTCATGTGTAGCATCCTGGTATTAATCAACTTCTCTCCAGTTTATTTAATCAGGTTGTTCAGGTCATTAACTATATCACTAAGTTCAACTTCTGGTAAAACCTTTAATGTGCCAAAAATCTACATTGCACATTTACAATTTTTTCAGCCAGATAAGCGAGTCATACTCTCTATGGACTCTCGTCTTAACTTAAATGCATAAATGTACACACTCCTTCCAAATTATTCTATAATACATCATAGACTTTCACTTTGTTTATTTTATGTTAATTTCATTTTCTGTCTACATCGACTGAGTTACACGTACATTTTCAGCACTGAAAATACTGTATAACTCGATCTTTATTTGTTCTCTTTGGTTAAATTAAAGGCGTTATAAGACGAACTAGACGGTATCAACCCGATCTGATCTTATATCTGGACTAAACCAGACTCTTAACGGCATTAAGCCGGAGAGTGCCTTTGAGTGTATTCTTCTATACATACACTCATAAACATATAACTGTAAGACAATACAGACGGTATCAACCCGATCTGGTCTTACCCCTATATACTCTCTATTCTCTTTGGTCAAAATTGAAGGCTGAATAAGACAAACTAGACGGTATCAACCCGATCTGATCTTATTTCTGGACTCAACCAGACTCTTAACGGCATCACGCCGTAGAGTGCCTTTGAGTGTATTCTCCAATACATACACTCATAAACAGTAACTGTAAGACAATATAGACGGTATCAACCCGATCTAGCCTTACCCATGTATACTTAAAGTATACTCATCTATACAAAAAGTTGAGACACCAAAAGAAATAGACAACATATGACACATATAGATTGCCTTACTTTACTAACGTAAATCGCTAGCTGAGGATTTGGAGATCCGTACTATAGACATCGTATCCCCTCAGAACGGGATATCAGTTTGCATGTCAGTGCGCACAGATACCGGTTTAAAAAAAAAAAAAAAGTCTTATATTATATTACATACTCATATAATATAAGACTTGTTTTTTGTTTTTTTTAAACCGGTATCTGTGTCAGTGCGTACACGACCTTACAGTGTAACACACGATCGTACACGCTACACAGATAAGTAGTAATACACGATATAATGAAATACATGCTAAATGGTTTATCTCACTGTTAAAGGTACTATATAAACTTGCCAGATTACGGAACATACCGTAATAACTGCCGAGAATACGGGATATCCCTATATACCAGTACCACAGCGAGTGCCAACTGTGAACTAGACGGTCCGATATATTTTGAAATATTCAAAATAAGGGATTCTCCTACACAACATACTAAGACAATAAACATATTGTCATTGATAATACAAATAATTTAGGATTTCATTGCAACTGAAGAAGACCTTTTTAGGTCGAAAGCGCTATTGCAAATCGGGATATTGTCTTCCCGAGTGAAATCATACAAGATACATAATACACACGTCTCCTAAATATCTCTAGGTATTTTGCTGGTTTTTTTTATTTTAAAAGAAACAGCGCCACAGCAGGCGTGTGTATTACCTCATAATATTATCAAATATTACACAAGATACGTTTATACAAATTAACGTATATATAAACTTTACTACTGTATACTATATATACTCTTATAGGAACTGGTTAACTATATACAGCAATTGCGTTGACTGGTTAATACACAGTTCACGACAAAACTATAGAATATGCAACAAAACAGTAGCAAACGGAAAAAAACGCTGGGGATAAGAAAAAACCCCGTGGCTAGTGTACTAACTGGGCATGTCACTACCACGAGACAGTTTGAAACCGCTACTATGGTCAGACACCCGGAACCCCAACTTAAAACTTCAAATGAGTAGATTATCAGTTACCTGTATAGATGGTTCATGTGATACAGTACTAGGTTTAATAACAAAACAAAAACAATTAGTCTAAAACTGATCGTCTGTTGGCCCTTCATGGCATAAAAACGACGTTAAAAATTCAAACAGATATGTGAAGTGCAATTGTCCATTAATTCTTGGCTTACTTAGCTTTCTCTCCAAATGTTTCAACAACGACTTTGTAATCACTCGGCATTCATCACCTTATCTTTCCATAAACTATTTATTTAAACCTAATGCAGTCAATTCATTTAACACATTTTAAGAAAAGTCCTGCAACGAAACCGTTTGGAAAATTGTCTGAATGACCTAGTTAATTCAAAATACATTTAACCAAGTCAACATAGCAACATTTGTTAATATTATGTCCATGACCACTAAATATACCAAGGTTTAGTACTGATGATAAGATAGTTAAAATAACTGATAAACACGTGTACTGTTATTTAATAACGTATGTTTTAATTCTTCAAAATTTTGGCGCCGAATTGATGCTTTGCATCAAGTTTTTCTTGGTATATATAGTAAGGGACTCTGGAGGGAACTGTAGGAGTAACTGGTTGTATGCGTAATACGAATTTCGCCACGTCATTCACGAATATATTTACATATATATTTCTCTTTTGAGCTTTATTTTAATTCTTTCGATTTGTAATCATTTTATTTCTTGAAGACAGGATACTATCTAGTATTAAAATGCAAAATTAGGATTGTTATCGGAAATTTACAATCTTTTAAATTTCATCTACAGACGATTCTACAAATTAGCACCGGTAAACATTGCCCTAACTGTCCTAGTTCAAACAGCAGTTTGTGAAAGAGGCTTCTCTGTGCAAAAACCTTATCAAAACTGGTCACAGAAATAGACTCGGGAGATTCAGCAATGCGGCGTTTAATGACGTTTGCCATTGAAGGCCCTCCACTGAAGGACCTTGACCCCACAAGTGCCCTGCAAGAGTTTAAATCGAAGAAGCAGAGAAGGATATTCGGGAAGCTGTCTTTTGACATGTAAAGCTGTAAGAATAAAGTTGAAGCCATATGCTATACGTTTTACGGAATTCCCCCAATATTTTTGAATTCCCCCCTATTTTTCAGAAGTAGTGGGGAAAATCCCCCCTACTTTTGAGTTTCTAGAATGGACACTGCCTATCTTTACCAAACTTTACCACATTGTTAATATCAATGAAAGCTCGCACAGTTTCGAAAACCAGCCATATCGGACTTTTAACAGCGGAGTTATGGCCCTTGATTTAGTTTAAAATGGTATATTTTTGCCTTGTTAAGACGATAGGGGCTTCATTGTTCATTCTGATCTTTACCAAACTTAATCAGATTGTTAATATCAATGAAAGCTCGGACAAGTTCGAAAACCATCCATATCATACCAGTAACAGCGGAGTTAATGCCCTTGATTTAGTTCAAAATGCTATATTTTGCCTCGTTAAGACAATAGGGCCTTCATTTT
>JAWPHD010009420.1:0-104110 GCA_037043455.1 Cyrtodaria siliqua | reverse complement strand
CTTTTGTTTTGAACGTTTCCGCTTCATCGGGAGTTTAGGGAAAACTCAGTATTTTTCAGATTTCAAAGCAGAAATTGTATTGTAACATATTGTAATTATAGTCAGGTAGAACTGCGATCTTCGATTTTGATACGAAATATTATGGAAACAACAAGACAACTCACTTATTTTAGCAAAACACCGGTGGCGTATGATTTGCGCATTTACCAGTCGTGACTTTTAATAAATCATTTATGGCAAACTTTCAGTGATATTATTTACAGAGTTTGAATTCATCTATTTTTTCGTAGATCCACATAAAACCTATTCTTTATTCAGAAAATAATGCATAACCTGTACAAAGAAAAAACAAGCATGCCATAGTGTGTGTTTTGTTGTTGTTGTTGTAGTAGTTTTTGTTGTTGTTCTTGTTGTTTTTCATTACAAACTACCATTTTAGGAAAGTCGTACACATTTACCTGAAAATGCATGCAGATGTCTGTTCGCACGGCGCAAGAAAATTTACGTCTTTTTGTGAAGGTGTTGTATTTAGTAAAACGTTAATAGCCATAAAACGGAATGGACTCGATATATTTCTCTTGATACGAATCGATTTGACTGAAGTTATTAAATAACATATAAAAAAATCGATACATTTTTTCGGACACGTTTTTTCAGGATTTTTTTTTTTTTTTAGAAAAACGGAAATTTCAAAAACACTAATTTTCAGTGTAGTTTTCGAAGAAGTTTACAGCTGAACAATTTTTTTTATATCAGACAAGCGCTTTAACAAAATATAATATTTTCTCAAACTTTCGTACATAAATAAAATTATGCAAACTTTCTGGAAAAACCGGTGTCTGAAAAACGGCGTCAAAACTGACGAACCATGCATTCTTTAAGGCGTCACATCTTAAACGCCTTACTGATTATCAAAACAATAAATTCAGTTTCACATTCAGAAAAGGTTAACTTTTAATTTGGTA
This sequence comes from Cyrtodaria siliqua, assembly GCA_037043455.1. Taxonomy (NCBI): domain Eukaryota; kingdom Metazoa; phylum Mollusca; class Bivalvia; order Adapedonta; family Hiatellidae; genus Cyrtodaria; species Cyrtodaria siliqua. The sequence goes on along the minus strand of JAWPHD010009420.1, from coordinate 103,145 downwards.
TAGAATTCATATGCCGTTTCAAAACAAAACCATAAGTGTGATTCCACCTTACCAACATGTACAAGAGTTGCGCGCAACATGATGTCTCGCCTAAAGTGACGTGTCCAAAATACATGTTTCAAGAGATCTTCATCTTGACAAAATCGAGGGTTTATAGTAATTGTTAACGAGGTCAAGCACTGTTGTCAGCATTCAGTAGGTTAGCATTTTTATTTTTCCATCAATGGAGTTAAATGCAAATAGTGTTGGATGGACAGGCATTACCATTCCATAGACCGGATTTTTAATAAATTTGCAATCCTACCAAAAAAAAAGTCTACATGTATGGTAATTAATTGAATGTTAAAATAACATGTCATATATTTTGAATGTTGATGCATCTATTAATAGTTCAGTTAACACCACTGTGGCATGTAATACAATTCCTGGATTAAAATAACACAAAAGTTCTTCATTTATAAAGGTACTGCATTATTATCAGGATTCAAACATTTACAACTGTATGTGACAACATCATTACCGTAATTGATTAGGCAAAGTCTATAATGAACATTATGCAAAGTGCATACTCTATAGACTTAAAAGATCTTTTATAAATTATAATTTTTGTTACGGTGTATTATATAGGAAACTGTCAATGTTCCATCTATATTTATGAAATACTTCACGCTTAAAATGATAATTTTATACTTTACTATGTTTTAAACAAATTAGGTCCCAAAGCCTGATGTACTCGAGTTCCCTTTAATACCTGATAGCTATCTGCAGAAACTACACATTGGAGGTGGACATGATGTAAAATTGCAGCAATTTGCCAACTTGTATTGTTTCTGATGTTAATTAATCTGCATGTAGCATGTTTTATCAAGAAATGTCAGCTCATATTAAAATTAATGTAATTATGTTGCTGGTTTTAGAACATGACAGTATGTTACAATGGTAATGGCAAATTATATAAATTCATTCATTCATTAACTTAAAGAGACATATGGCAATCTTGAAGTGTTTATCAAGCACTGCAATTATTGTTTCGATTTTTATATCCAGTATCATATTCACTTTAAACCTACTTGCATGTAAATAAATTTAGTTTTCAATGTTTCTCACTGATTTTACCATAAGTTGAACATATATTATTTATGCATTATTATCAACAGTTAATAATATGTAAATTAATTTACTTCATATTTATTTTAGTATAATTAATATTAATGATTGAACAAAAACAAGTTATGCAGAAAAACTAGTCGGATGTTGTGCTTTTAAAACATTCAGATTGTCATGTGTACCTGTAAGAGAATTTATAATACAGATTCCATACATGTGATAAACTTTTACTGGATTATCAAATTACCCAGCTGCATTAATGTGGTTGCTGTATACTGTAATTGCTTCAATTATCGCTTATCGGGGAAAATGTCGATGCATATTATAATAAATGTAACGTTCTGTACTGCTATGAAAGAGGACATTTTTTACTCAATTGTTATTAATTCTTAAACTTCAATAAATGGTAATTCTTTATTTCTTTTATGTACATGTGAACATATAATGTAGTAGTGATTGTCTTTTATTTAGACCAAAAACATATAATCCAAAAATCAATACTATTGGACTAATAGCTTGACCCAGGGTTAAGGGTCAGTTCAGCGGCTGGAAGTTATTAAAATAACAATAATTATGTCCAGTGATATCTGTAACACTGTATTTCACATGTTATAGTTGTAGATGGTATATGTATTGTGAAATTTGGAGACTACATATATTTAAGAGACTACTGACCTTGACAAAGGGTCAGTTTGAGGCTGAAAGTTATTGGAATAATACTGAAATTGATATTGGAACAATGCCAGTGGTTATATATGAAATTTGAACCCTCTACTCTATAGGACAAAAAAATAATTTAACGCACATTTTAACACAGTTTTTGAAGACGATACATGTATTTAAGTGACCTTGACTCCGACCCATGGTCAGTTTAAGAGCTGGAAGTTATTGCCATTAAGACGGACAATGACAAGGAGGTTATATATGAAATTTGAACACTCTGCTCCAAAGAACAAAAAAGTTATAAGAATTTAACGCACTTTAACACATTTTTTCGAGAGATGGTACATGTATTTAAGAGGCAACTGACCTTGACACTGGGTCAGTTGGAGGGTGATACGTACTGTTATAAGAAGATCAAAAACATGTGATGTTATATATGAAATTTGAACACTCACTCCAAAGGACTACAAAGTTATAAGAACTTTAACGCAAACCTTAACCAAAAACCTTAACTAAAACCTCAACCAAAACATTAACCAAAATCTTAACCAAAACCTTAACGCTAACATATTGCATTGTAACTTTCTTGTCCTTGTCAGTAGAATGTTCACATTTTATATAGCTTTCATTGATATCAACAATCTGGTAAAGTTTGAAAAAGATCGGATGAAAAATGAAGGCCCTATCGTGTTAACGAGGCCAAATTATAGCATATTTCAGAATTCAAGGGTCATAACTCCGGTATAAATGTTCAATCTGGCTGGTTTTCGAACTCGTCAAAGATTTCATTGCTATTAACAATCTATGCAAGTTTGATATAGATAAAATAATAAATAAAGGTGCTAGAGTGTACACACGGCAGAATATGGTTTTTTTCAGAATAACAATGGACGTAACCCTGCTGCTACTAATCCGATTTGGCTGGCTTTCATTGACATTATCATTCGGTGTAAGTTTGGTAAAGATCAAATAATAAATGAAGGTGCTAGAATGTTCACAGGCAGAAAATGGTATTTTTTTAGCAAAAACAAGGGCCATAACTCCGGCACAAATGGTCCGATCTGGCTGGTTTTCAAATTCGTCCAAAATTTCATTGCTATTAACAATTTGTTCAAGTTTGGTAAAGATCAAATAATAAATAAAGGTGCTAGAGGGTTCACAAGGCAGAAAATGGGATTTTTCAACAAAACAAGGGCTATAAGGGGCTAAACTATTCACAAGGCAAAATATAACATTTTTCGTTAGTTCAAGTTCTGGTGTTACTAATCTGACCGGTTTTCGAACTCATCTGAGCTCCATTAATATAAAGACTCAGTTTGGTTAAGATCTCATGAAAAATGAAGGGACCAGAGTGTTCACAAGGCAAAAGTTAACGGACGATGGACGACAGACAACTCGCCATCCCATAAGCTCTGTTAGAGCTAAAAATAGAAGGGAGAGGTAAACGCTATTGAACATTAAAATACATGTTGTAATGACACATTTAGTAAAACAAGTTTTAAAATACACAAAATGTGTGCATTAATAAAGTAACGATACGTTTATTTCACTAACAGAGTTTGAGTTCCTCAAAGTCAAAACAGAGGAAAAGAAAAATTGCAAAATGCATTAAGTTGAACAAAATGCATGGAGTTGAATGGGAAAGCACCTGTCCATAATAGTTTCTCATAAATTCAGATCCTTCGTTCATTTTTCAATTTAAGCTCAACAAATGCTCGATGCGGCAAAAGAAAAAGAAAATGCGATGTTAAGCTTATTTATCATTAAATTTAGCAGTCATCCTATAAATATATGCACGTATGTGCGTACATGTGTATGGTATGTATGTATGAACATACTTAACGTGCGCGAACCAATTATAGCCATTTAAAATCTATGCTTTGAGATGACTTATTCAATCAAAACATAGGATCTCGGGGACGCTTGTTTTAATAAATAACTGAGATGAGAACATATGTTTTCAGAATTATTGTGTACTTGGCGCTGAGAAGACCGCGGTTATCAAGTTGAGATCCCAACTTTTATGACAACCATGGTTTTCATGAAAACTTTGGATACTGAATGAAAACCTATGTTCTCAGAATTATTGTGCATTTGGTGCTGAAAACCTGGGCTTTCAAAAAAACTTATAATTTCGGCCGTCGGAAAATATTGTGCACTTGGCACTGAGAACGTAGGTTCTCAACTCTGAGGTTCTCAGTGAAAACGGATTCTCGTTATTATTGTGCAAACGGTATGACATACAGGAGGACATGTTGAATCAAAAAGGCTATTGTGCAGTAAAAGATAATAACTCAGCCACGGAAGTTTATTGGTAAATCCCAAACAAAGCAATAACAAACAATGATGACACAACATGACAACAGAACATAATGAGTATGTAATCCATATGTCTTTAACTTAAATGTTCACAATCTTGTCACCTTGTCACCAATTGATGTATCGTGTTCGGCCGTTTCCAAAGGTCCACTCTCATACTCTTTTATATAGCACAGAACCGTTGCTTGTGCAGTGTGGCGGCAGTAAAACGTCTTCCCGCGCTTGCATTCAGGACTGTTATTCATTCGATCTTTGGAGATCGCTGAGCCCGATACTTATATTTAGTTATCGGTGGTACATTTTCAATTGCTTTTGTTTTCTTACTTAATTTTTGATTCGGTGGTTCCACTACTCCGGCCGATTAAAGGCTCTGGGTATTGTTTAACCACTCATAGGATATGTTGTCTGCTTTTAATTTAGTCTTTTAGCTGTTACTTGTGATACGCAGGCTTCATAACCGCTGCTCCCAACTAAATTCCATTTAGTTTATTTCGCTTTTCGGAGCATAGTATTTTGTTAGATAATGGGACCATACACCGCTGGATGTGGGGGAAGAAAATATCTCTATGTTCACCGCCATATGCATGCCATCCTAGGGATGGTTAAAATTATTTACTATTGATTATATGCATATTGAGTTCTTCTCAACCCGGGGCTAAAGAGCGTGAGCAGTAGCTGGCATATTTCACTACCGTTCATGAACAGTTTCAATCAAACCGAGACTGCAATATTTCGTATGAGTCGTCAAAGGTCCACTCTCCTACTCTTTTAAGATTTCCCCCATAATGACCATGTTACACAAACACTGATCAACAACTGAAGTTTTTTCTCCATATCTATGACCCAATCATTATCAACAATAAATAGGTCATGCAAGAATAACCATATCTGACAGTCTCAGTCACGCGGGGGTGCCAACTCATGCCCAGGTAGTCGTTATTGCAACTAACAACTTACCTGACAGCATCAGTCACACGGGGTGCCAACTCATGCCCAGGTAGTCATTACTGCACCACACAACTTACCTGACAGCATCAGTCACACGTGGGTGCCAACTCATGCCCAGGTAGTCATTACTGCACCACACACTAATGTCCTTCTTCTCTCCAGTAAATTCCTCTGCATAAGGAAATGCAGTTCCTTTAAGTAGAACTTTCTTAAAAACTCGGTATGAATGATCACGTTTTTTCTTCTCAATTTGGGTGTTGAAAAAGTTCTCGTAGTTGAACATGTTTGCATTCATGTCTGAAAATGAAACAGAAACTTTTTTTAAACAAACCTATTTTTATTTGAGTTGACTTACACTCGACTCAATTAACATGATGCCAAAACTTAGGTATCTCCGCCCAATTGGTGATGTCGGAGTATACTGACAATAGGTGTTATTATAATACTGTTGCACATGCTATTGTTTGTCTGAGGTAAGGTTTGAATGGTTGAAACAGATAAATGATTGACAACTGGCGTCATGTTAATTGTATGGATTGCGTGACTAAATTCAAGCATGCGGGATACTGAACCGCAGAAGATTAGTTGGTAGTTGTATAAGCAACCATTATATAAATGTGGACGTAAGATTAGTTGGTAGTTGTATAAGCAACCATTATATAAATGTGGACGAAAGATTAGTTGGTAGTTGTATAAGCATCCATTATATAAATGTGGACGTAAGATTAGTTGGCAGTTGTATAAGCAACTATTATATAAATGTGGACTTAAGATTTAGTTGGTAGTTGTATATTATATAAATGTGGACGTAAAATTAGTTGGCAGTTGTATAAGCAACCATTATATAAATGTGGACGTCACTTTCTTGTGCACAGTCTAGAAGTTCATGTAGGCTCTCTGAGGGATTGCAAATTAACCAAAGAGGGTAAAAGAGTACAGTGGTCAGAAATAATTTTGGTTTTTGCCTGGTTCTCCATGTTTCCTCCAACACAAATATAACCTTTACAATGTAACCCTCCCCATTTTTAAAACACTGAGGAAGCATACAAATAAATAATCCTTCAAAACTCAAATCTCACTTGGAAACAAACCTATTGGTTTATGGCCTGACGTTTTCTTCATGTCAGGAACCACCTTCTCGGGTGTAAATCCGGGTGGGAACACGTCTCTGCCAGTGAGGTTCTCCGACATGGGCGATGCCTTCATGAATACCATTAGCTTAGCCTGATCCGTGAAGGAGGGAACCTTGTTTGCAGTCATGGGATGTGCTTCAGTCATGGGGGTGCCAGACACCTCAGTCATGTTGTTGTCTCTCACTAGAAATGTAAACTTGTGTATTTAGGTGACATTTTATTTTGCTATACAAATCTGCCTCTTTCCAATTCCAATTTAGGTATACATTAATTGAGAATAGACCAAATGAACATGAAATATAGAGGTAGATATTGGGGCCACAAGGATCCGGTTTCCGTCATTTCTATATGTAAATTTCAAACGCTTCCAAAGTTAACCTAAAAACTTTACCATTTTGATAAACACGACTATAGTGTATAGGTACCTGAAATGAAATAGCTTAGCGGTACCTCTTTAATAAAATATAGTTCAATTATTAACCCTTCATAAAAGAGAGCTGATTAGGTAACTTTTAATCGGCCAAACACAATTGGTACCTCAAAGTATTCTACATTGAAAATTACCTACATTGGTCTACTACATCTGTAGTTACCTACCTTGGTCGGCTATACATAAAGTTACCTATCTTGGTCTGCTACATATGACGTTACATACCTTACACTGCTACACCAAAAGCTACACATGAAGTTACCTACCTTGGTCTGCTACACCTAAAGTTACCTACCTTGGTCTACTACAAATGAAGTTACATACCTTGGTCTGCTACAAATGAAGTTACCTACCTTGGTCTGATACACCTAATCTTACCTACCTTGGTCTGCTGCACCTGATGTTACCTACCTTGGTCTGTTACATGTAAAGTTACATCTGTCGTCTGTTACACATAAAGTTACATACCTTGGTCTGCTACACATGACGTTACCTACCTTGGTCGAATACACATAAATTTACCTACTTGATCTGCTACACATGAAGTTACCTACCTTGTTCTGCTACACCTAAAGTTACCTACATTGGTCTGATACACCTAAAATTATCTACCTTGCACTGCTACACCTAAAGTTACCTACCTTGTTCTGTTACACTGGAAATTACCTACCTTGGTATGTTACACCTAAAGTTACCTACCTTGGTATGTTACACCTAAAGTTACATACATTAGTCTGTTAAACCTAAAGTTACCTCTGTCGTCTGTTACACATAAAGTTATATACCTTGATGTGCTACACATGAAGTTACCTACCTTGGTCTGTTACACCTAATGTTACTTACCTTGGTCTGCTACATTTGAAGTTACCTACCTTGGTCTGTCACACCTAAATTTACCTACCTTGGTATGTTACACCTAAAGTTACCTACCTTGGTCCGTTACACCTAAAGTTACCCACCTTAGTATGTTACATCTAAAGTTACCTCTGTCGTCTGTTACATATAAAGTTACATACCTTGATCTGCTACACATGAAGTTACCTACATTGGTCTGTTACACCTAATGTTACTTACCTTGGTCTGCTACACCTGGAGTTACCTACCTCGTTCTGCTACACATGAAGTTACAGACCTTGGTCTGTTACACTTAAAGTTTCCTACCTTGGTCTGTTACACTTAAAGTTACCTATCTTGGTCTGTTAAACCTAAAGTTACATACCTTAGTATGTTACACCTAAAAATACTTCTGTCGTCTGATACACCTAAAGTTACATACCTTGGTCTGTTACACCTAAAGTTACCAACCTTGGTCTGCTACACCTGAAGTTACCTACCTTGGTCTGATGTCATTGTTTCCAGCTCATTTGTACTCAGCATGCATGTCATGTTTTTGCAGCTGGCCACGTGATTGGACAGCAGACTGCGTGCATTCTGGGTAATCTGGGGTACTGACACACGCGTTAGAAAGGGGCAATGTAAAGCCTTCATCGTACTTCTGGAAGAATAAAAACAATCGCTTATTGGTACTGACTGATAACCAACATCCCTCTAGTGTTAACACATCACACCCATATAACCTCCTAGATCCAGCATTCCATATAATTATGTAAATTTTGTTATGCAACAGAAAGATTGTTGTTTGGTTATTTAATTTTATCACATAGCATGGCTTCTGAGAGTGTAGTAAAGCCATGACTTATTTCTCGTAATACACTAGTGTATTACAGATGCAAATGAGGGCAGAATCACTGTGTTTGTATACAGTAAAACATTTAACGCTAATTGTTTGGTATATCATACGATACGATCAAACTCCTTCACTGATTATCATTATTTGAAATCTTACTTAGTTATTTACAGGCACACAAAGACGTGGAATACAAACATTGTTTACTATCATGGAATATAAATTTGCCCTATGTTTACTATCATGGAATACAAACTTACCCTATGTTTCCTATCGTGGAATACAAACTTGCCCTATGTTTACTATCGAATAAATTCCTATGCTTCTTAAATGTGCTCGGAGGATATACTCTGATACACTGGTTCACCTGGTTTAGTTTCGATTTAAACACATTCATGAGTATAATGGCCATGTTTTCTGAATGACACACTGAAGAAACCCAGTGTTGCCAGTGAGACTTGAACCAGTACCTTCAGATTCAGAGTGAATCTACCGCGTTATCTACCGGGGTACCACATGAGGCTAATGGCCATTTTTTCTGAAGGACACACTGAAGAAACCCAGTGTTGCCAGTGAGACTTGAACCCATACTTCCAGATTCAGAGACAATCTACTGTGCTATCCATTGGGCTACCACATGAGAGCAACGGTATTAACCCTTAACCTGCTACATATATATAATGGACTGTTCTTTCTTTGAATTAAGACCATTCCATTTATGTGACAAATGTCACACGCAGACTGATCTGGGTTTACAATGGATGCAAAGGCTATTATAGTCCTCGTGTTTATTCATCATCGCTTAAGCAATGGTGTGAACATACGCAGTCCTTATAACAGTATGTTCCACCTACATGTGAAAGGCAAGAAGGCCAGGTTGAACTTAGTATGGAAAAATAAAGACACATAAAACATGATTTATAAGCGCATATAAAATCGATTCAAGCTAACCAGTAGGTCTTATTGCCTATTGACCGTTCCAAGTTGGTAACCCTGTCTTCACCACCCTTTCTGTTGTTTTTTGTCTCTTTCATTGTAGTTTCAAGTCCTTGTTTGCAGTACAGTGCGGACCTACGATGCCATTGCGTTCGGACAATGTGGTTTCTATAGGACCTTATATATCATTTTGATCGAAAAATTGGCATTTATTTATAATGACATAAAATATTAATATACAGAAGATAGTTATTGAAAATTAACGACTTAATAAGTATTACAGTGTTATTATTTTTTCATATCTGGACGAGAGAAAAACGCACTACTAATTGTACAGGTGTAAACAATTAAACAAATAAAGACAGTTAAGACCGTGAAAATAATCTATGACAGTAAACATAATTGTCATCTGTAACTAAAATAAAGTATAGACAACATCAATGGATATGAAACAAGGCACAATCAATACCAAGAAAACAAAACACACAAAATACTGCAGAGGAGGTGGATGGGAAGTGAAGGTAAAAATCCAAGAAATCTCGTGAGAAGCTTTCCTTGCAAAAAAATCAGAACCAAAGTGAGTTAGGAAGATAAAGATTGGTTCTAACCGAACATGTGATAAATTGGAAGTGTTTGATTGGTTGTGCCTTAATATACAACAACGTGCGTTATTTTTAGAACTTAGATACATATTCGCATTAACATAAATATTTTTATGCAAGCATAAAATTCATTTATGTATTATCGTTTAAGTAATGGTGTGGACATACGCAGTCCTTATAACAGTATGTTCCACCTTAATGTGAAAGGCAAGAAGGCCAGGTTGAACTTAGTATGAGAAAATAATGACACATAAAACATCATTTGATCGAAAAATGGGCATTTATTTATAATGCCATAAAATATTAATATACAGAAGATAAGTATTACAGTGTAATTATTTTTTCATATCTGGGCGAGAGAAAAACGCCCTACTAACTAATAGTACAGGTCTAAAAAATTAAACAAATAACGACAGTAAAGACATACATATATGACCGTAAAAATAATCTATGGCAGTAAACATAATTATCATATGTAACTAAAATAAGGTATAGACAATAAACATCAATGGCTATGAAACAATGCACAATCAGTACCAAAAAAACAACACACAAAATATACTGCAGAGGAGGTGGTAGGGAGGTGGAGGTAAAAATCCAAGAAATCTCGTGAGAAGCCTTCCCTGCAAAAATATTAGAACCAAAGTGAGTTAGGAGATAAAGATTGGTTCTAATCGAACATGTGATAAATTGGAAGTGTTTGATTGGTTGTGCTTTAATATACAACAACATGCGTTATTTTTAGAACCCATATACATATTCGTATTAGCAAATATTTTTTATGCAAGCATAAAATTCGTTTATGTATCATCGTTTAAGTAATGGTGGGAACATACGCTGTCCTCATTTCATTATGTTCCACGTACATGTGAAAGGCAAGAAGGCCAGGTTGAACTTAGGATGGGAAAATAATGACACATAAAACATGATTTGAACGAAAAATTGGCATTTATTTATAATGCCAACAATATTAATGTACAGAAGTATTGAAAATTAACGACTTAATAAGTATTACAGTGTAATTATTTTTTCATATCTTGGCGAGAGAAAAACGCCACAAGGAAACGCCGCCCAGATGAAAACTTGACCGTCAGGGTATGAACATGGTACTATAACAATATATACATTGGTGTAAAATTAACACGCAATAAATACAGATAGTAAAAATTAGTGAAACATGGATAATGTTATTTCTAATTGATACAGATTCTACGGATGAACACCGTGTTGGCATATACCGCAAAAATCCCCACCCTAACTGAGATGTCACAACTTGCTGTCTCATACAGTCTAGTGATCAATCAAAGTGAAGCAAATTACAGTCTCATACAATCAAGTGACTCGTCAATGTGAAGCAACTTACAGTCTCATACAGTCACGTGTTCACTAATAAGGGTGAAATAACTTGCTGTCCCATACAGTCATGTGTTCAAGACTAGCGGTGAAGCAACTTGCTGTCTCATACATTCACGTGTTCACTAATAGGGGTGAAATAACATGCTGTCCCATACAGTCAAGTGTTCAATAATAGGGGTGAAATAACTTTCTGTCCCATACAGTCACGTGTTCAAGATTAACGGTGACACAACTTGCTGTCTCATACAGTCAAGTGTTCAACACTCAGGGTGAAATGACTTATGTCTCATATTATTAATTATAGACAAGTATCCAAAATTAATAAAGTTGTGCCAACCGAAGATCTTAACAAACAAACTCTGATACCAACTTAAGTACAAGCAATAGAAAACAATGTGTATTACAAAATATACATCCAGAAAACTAACTACAACATGTTTGTAATGTTGCAGTAAGTTAATGTCCGGCTGTCCCATGCAGTCAACAGCAAGACGTAAATACGCAGTTTGGTAAAAAAAACAACTATTCAACTGCTTATAGCCGTTGGCCTGATGCGAAATACTTCCAACGACCTAATTGCTGGATTTCCGTACTAGAGTAGTGTAGGGCATGAGCGTGCGTAGCTCTATATCCTATACGAAATTGGTGTGCCGTATGTATTGAAGGGTCAATATTAGACTTAAGAACACATTTTTTCAAAATGTTTCGGAAAAAGGAAGCTGTAACTAGGCACCCACAAGCAGTACGGAACAAGGGGCCGCATTTCTTCTGTACCAACGAGCAGTACTTGGATAGGACCCTGACTGGGCACAATGATTTTACTGATTGTCTGTTTACTGGAATACATGTGACTTGACCCTGAGACTGTTTGTAATTGTTCATCGTAATGAATACCGAAGGATGATTAGAATTTGAGACTCGAAAAGCCACATCTTCGCGTAAAATGACATTTGTCTTGCAGTGGCTGGTGATGATAATTTCCCCGAGACGAAATAAACCAAAGAAAACGAGTAAAAACAGAATTCGTACGAGGACCTGTGTGTAGCTATCTGGTTCGATTTTATAAGAAAGGAATCAGTCGGGTTTGATTGATTACTGATACAATAAACATAGGAGATGGCGGAGACAAAAGTAGAAATATAGGCTGGTTTAAGGCATTTGTAATGACATACAGCAATGGACTGTGCCAATTGGGTAGCGAGGATTCACCTGGATAATGCGTGATATGAAAATCCGTATAGTGACGCAACGCATTCTTATAACCTACTATGGTAGATGGTGCTAGCGCATGATTTAACAATTCTTCAACCACTGTATTTAACAAAAAGTGAGTAGTTCCTCTGGAACCGGGAATGGCTGTTGGTTCATGTTGGGTGCGAGCTTCCTGAACTGTTCTATCTGTAAACGTGAAAGAAGATCCCCAAAAATATTCAATTTGCCCTGGATATGAAGCGACTTCAGCAAAATGTTATATTTCTTGCATGCTAAAACCACGCGTCTAACTAGATGCATGACAAAGGGGTCTTTGGACGTTTGATTTGAGATAATATGAACCACCGCGTAGTTATCTGTATGAATGACCAAGCATTTGTTAGACAAGTACGGACCCCAAAGTTCCAGAGCTAAAACAATTGGAAGCAGTCCTTTGAATGTAATTGCGAAAGGAGCCAGGGCGGCTGGACAAGGACCATAGAACCACTGAGGACCGAAAATAGCACCATAGCTTAACGCACCAGACGCATCTGTAAACAAATACAGCGCGGCATCTGTGACACAGGTCGCTCTAAACCCTGAATCAAATAAAGTGCTTTGGAGTAACCCGTGAGACACTGTTCTACAATGTCCACTTTGATGGGAGTGTTAATGGTGCGTGTAATTTTGTTGTTTGTAGCACCGGATGTTGTAGTGGAGATGGCTTGGAAAGCTCCTGACTGGGCCGCGTGTTCTTTACTGGAATATATACTACTTCCGGTATGGTGGGAGCCTTTACAGAAACCACAGACATGAGGGTGGGGGCATTGGAGGGCTCGACATTGTGTTCGACGATTTAAAGTCCGACATGTGTTTTCGAGGTATTTGGATACTGCTTTGCGAATGGGGGCGTTACGAGAGGGAGATGACCTGTTGTAAAAGGCCTTTGCACGAAAGGGTTGAGCAGGCATAGAGGGTTGAGTCGAAGCCAACAGCCAAAATAGCAAGTGAATTCGATCCCAAGGCCACATAACCGATTCCCTTAACATACGAATCTGCGAATCATAGAAGGAGAAAGCCAAGAAATATAAAAAGATCGGACAGGGAAAGTAGCATTCAAGGAGTACAGTCAACCACAAAACACAAAAACAAATACGCAAACAGACAAACAAAAAGGCAAAAGTAACAATAAATGCATACGACATCACAAACACAAAAGGGTTGACAATAGGGCTACCGCCTTGGAACGGTCAGTGGCAAAGTAGACCACTGGTGGTTTAAACCGGTTCTAGGGTGCACCAATTCTCACACTTATGCTACTGTCATCCCATTAAAACAGGACAGTGCAAATAAAGAAAACCCTCCATGATCTAATCTCTAACCAACAAGGTAACATCAATAGGCAATATAAGGCAGGCCCCAGGCCGTTTATGAGCAATATCTCTGACTATTTCTGCGTATTTCATAAGTTGAGGCATCTCAAGGGGAAAGTTCATGGCATATATTGCCGCGATTCTAAGAAATGCCGAAGTTCATGTGTCACTTGTAAAAATGGACTTGACTCTTTTGTTTGGCACAATGTTGAGATTGGCATGCTTATCCATTTGCAGCGTAATCTTTTTGTCTGCAGTGAAGTTTGAAGGGGTTAGTAAGCTAGCAAAGTCAATGATTTTATTACCCCAAATCTTCTTTCTCAGATATTTGTTAATTTGGTTGAAAATAGGTTTAGATACCGGCTCTACATATTGCACACTATTACCTCCTGTCAGCATTAGGGTATGGCGATCAATCATTCATTGCATATCATCATCCTAACTTTCTTCCGAGGAAGATGACGTGTCCTCATTTGTTTGAAGATGTGTCTGTAGGTTAATCGTGAACTGTTGTCCTGAGATTGTTGGCCCGAGCGTATGGATACAGGGCTGACCCTGTGTTGTCTGTACCCTGAGGTGTTGTGCATCGTTTACTTCACCGCAGGTTTATTCTTGTTGAACCTGACCCCGTGTTCTTCGATCATATGTGTGTGATGAAACTGGGTGTAATTGTTCACCAGGTGTGTGTTCCAAGGTTGTTGACATTACTTTGTTGCGCTTTGGGTGGTTGTTCACCAGATGGAGTCAGAACCACAGTTCCAGTATTTTTGTGTTGTGTGGACGGAACTGGTGGACAACATGAGCAACTTGGCGTCGTGGCCGCTTTCCGTTTGGACGTAGCACGTAAAAGACCCGAACAGTATCGACCCCCCACACATCAGATAGGACATTGAACATGTACCGGCAACCTCTTTCTGGAAGCACATTGTTCATCACCGAATTGCATCAGACTGGAAACAATTACTGTTATTATCGCGATATGCAGATTGACTATCACCATGAAAAACACAACGCGCATGTCATGGTTAAAGAGGTCATAATGATAACGACCGCCTTCAGTCTGGTAACATAAAAGGCGTTAAATCGCACTATTAGGAACCTACTATGGTTTCCTTTCAGTCGGAATATTGTTTGCATTTCTTTTAAAGCCATGATTTTTATTTCGACTAGTACACTGGCCAGATTAATTCCGAAGGAAAAAAAGAGCTATTATCATCACTTGATCGCCGCCATCGTCGTTTTTGCCGTTGCCTTCATCTGCGTCCCTTATTTAAAGTTTGTATGTAAGCTTGTATCTCCCAAACCACTTAACATAATGAATTGAAACTTCACACATGTATTCAGCATCATTAGATGACACCAGAGAGCCACGTTTTATAACTCATACTTTTATTTTAACAAAATGATGGACCCTTTCATATTTAGAAAACTCAAGGTTAAGGTTTGTATGTAAGATTTGTTAAAGTTTGTATGTAAGCTTGTATCTCACAAACCATATTACATAATGGATTGAAACTTCACACAGTCTTGTATTCAGCAGCACTAGTTGACACCACATAGTCCGGTGATATAACTCTGGCTCTCTTGCTTTTATTTTGACTGAATTAACTGATTAATTGACTTTCATACTTAGAAAATTTGGATAAAGTTTGTATGTAAGTTTGTATCTTCCAAACCACTTTGTGATTGAAACTGCACATATGTATTCAGCATCATAAGATTACATCACAGAGCCAGGTTCTATAAGGACTATTGGTCAGCCATCTTTGAAAAGAAAATCCAAAATGGATGGGGTATGGTTAATTGAAATTTTCAACCAAATGCATATTATAGGCATGAACAATGTCAATGATTTAATAGATGACAGTAATTCAACACTATTGATGTGAGCATAATATCAGAAACAATATTTATTTGGCAGAAATAGTGCCCTTTATATTCGAAAAGTTTAGATATTTTGTTTGTTATGTTAAATAAATGTGTCCATAGAATTGTCCATTTATCCTTGAAACTACAGAGTCCAGTGATATAACTCTGGCACTTTTGCTTTTATTTTGACTGAATTATGGCACTTTTCATACTTAGAAAAACTAGCATATTTCACTACCGTTCATGAACAGTCTCAATCAAACCGAGACTGCAATATTTCGTATATGTCGTGTTCGGCCGTTTCCAAAGGTCCACTCTCATACTCTTGGTTAAAGTTTGTATGTAAGCTTGGTTAAAGTTTGTATGTAAGTTTGTATCTTCCAAACCACTTTACACAATGGATTGACATAATAGATTAAAACTTCACACATGCATTGGACATCATAACACAACACCACAGAGCCAGGTTCTATAACTCTTGCATCTATTTAAACAACATTACTTGTACTTAAGAAATGTGGTTAACGTTTGTATGTAAGCTTATATCTCCAAAATACTCCAAAAGTACTTTACATATTGGATTTAAATTTCACACGTCTTTGGCATCTTGTATAGCCCATGTTTTTATTATAACAAAATTAGGGGCCCTTTTATACTCAAAAATATTGGTTAAAGCTTGTATGTAATTGATGAAAACCTTGTTTATCAATTGTAATTTCACCAAAGTTGAACGTGCTCTTTTTTTAAGTTTTACTATTTGTAGAATAAGAAGAGCTGATGTAGATCTACTCAACGTCAGTGTCGACAATGGATTTCAGTTGTTTGCCAAGTCCAATTATTTCATCAACCACAGGTCAGTGAAACTTGAAATATGTCATCAGTACCGTCAAGGACACTTTCAGTACCCATAGTAGAGCGTTGTGGTCTAGAAGTAGAGCATTGTACCCATGATCGAAAAGTCGTGGGTTCGATCCCCACCATTGCCATATGCGTTGTGTCCCTGAGCAAGATACTTTATCTGCATTTGCTTAGTACTGGTTCTACCCAGGAAGACATCGAGAGTGATTCAAATAAGTTCATAGAGCTTTCGTTGCAATCGATGTAAAATAAATAAGTTTAAACTAAGGACACTAGTAGACACATGTTCCATAAATCTATATTGCAGTTAAGCAAAAGCATGGCATTTTTCTTATTTGAATTGCTGGTTTAAGTTCTTTTTTTTGACGACAAGTCCATGTATTTTAGCAACTGAAAGTTTAATGTTCCTTTTCCATTTTCACATTCTGGTTAAAGTTTTTAGGCAAGTCCTTGTATTCAATAGGTGATTGTTAATTATTAATACAACTTCAGTATTAAAGAGTGGATGCTAGTAGACACATGTTCCATAATTCTGTATTGCATTTTAGCAAAGTTACGTCCCTTTTTCTGGATAAATATTTTCTGTATTGCATATTAGAAAAGGTGTAGCCCCTTTTCGACTTAGAATTTCTTCTTATTTTATTTGTTGGCAATTCCATTTCTTTCAGTACCCACTAGCCATATACCGGTATCTCTGTCAAAGGACACTTTACTACCACAATTGCCAGTGTATACCACATTTATTACATTTATAACTACCATGACTAATGCATACCATAAATTAGTACCATGATCTATGTACATCACATTTATTACAACGATGAATACTATCACTGTTTCAATTGGAGATTTCGATAAACTTCTGAGCAGAAGCTGTGGATTTAGCCAGATTGTGGTTAAACTTTGCCATGTTGAATCCAGTGGCTGATGGAGTAGATCTACATTTATCATAGACTGAAGAGGGAACCATATTTTTTTTTCTAATTGGACTCACAGCCAGATTAATTTTTTTCCCCAGAATGTGAGAGAAGGTTGGATTTTTTTCCCAACAACTTTAGGGAATGTTTATTTTTCCATCAAGTCAGAACCAGGATATTTTTTTCAAGAAAAATCCCAGGCCCCCCCCCCCCCCCCCCCCCCCCCCCCCCCCCACTCCCGTTCCCAATCAAAATGGTCGGTACCTTAGCATTTAGCGAGAACTTGAAAATGTAAACATCAGAGCTGTGCCTCTACAGGTCAAGCAACTGGAAAACATCAGTTCTACCGGTACCTAACTTTGAACAAATACAGGGTCATATGTCAATCAAGTTCGTGAACAATAAAAATACTGGAAAGTAACACGATTCAGAGAATAAACATTAAGTTAATGGTGTGGCCTACGTGATTTTAACGGTTAAATCAGGGCACAATAATCCTTGTAAACCTAAACTTTGTAAATACGGATGTGACTCACGGAATTTCCCATTAAATGTAAAATGACAAAACAGAGTATGCAGAGTAATTGGCGGAGGGAGACAGAAACGGAGTTTCACTCATAAATGTATTAGCGGTTTGAACACCAAGATTTTCTATAAAAAGGAAGGGAAGGAGCCTATTTTCAAATGGTGGCTGTTTTTTGGCACATTGTTGAATTCAGAGATTTTTTCTACAAAACCATATTTTTAGGTTGTGTTTTTTATTTAAAAAATGCACAACTTTAAGGAAACATATAAACTACACAAATAATTATTCATTTTTAAGAAGTGTCATGTAATACATGAGAAATAATACTTTGAAATATCCAAAATCCATCAAAATTTCAAATTGAAACAACCTTTGACCCAAGTCATGTTATGTAAACAACCTTCTCAGCAAGCATCGTGTATATATACTCCTGTGAGTAGGCACACTTTACTGCAGTAGGATATTGGTCAAAATTGTGTAGTGAATATTGTTCTTACCTTTATAAAAGCAGTATACTTCCAATTTAAACGTTATTCCTTTTTGTGAATACAGCTGATAGTGAATACAAATGTCAGGTATTGTTTATTTAGAATATAATTAGACACTTTTCTAAGAATATATAATTAATTAAGGATCTGTAAATTAGTCATGACAATCGATTGTTAGGTGTCATAAAACATGAAAATATTATCTAGTTCCACCTATGTCCCATATATGGCTGACCGGGTGCATTTGGATACAGGTTTCTGACTTCTGTCAGAACACATGAAGGCATAATCTCCCTAAGAGTTCAAACATTATCATCATGATCCCTCTCTCTATTTAGGAGTCTTTGCTTTTTTGTTATATATTCTGGGAGATACCAGGCTCCAGCATTGGACATCATATTCCAAAACTTCCTGTATTTCACTTTCCGGATACTGCTATTTCTCGGGTGTGGGTTTGCACCATTACCAAGCCAAGTTTGACGTTGGGTGGTAATACATGGTGCAATAAAACAGTGTCCACATCTCTGATCGTCATTTTGGTTGGCAGCTTTCTGTTGTTGTCATTATTGTCCTCATCATCATCACTATTTCCTTCGTATCCACCAATTGCTATAGCGTGTCTTGCATTATCATCACTATCATCATTCTCATCACTATAATCATCATTAGCATCATTTCCTCCACATGGATCTGTAGCACCTACAGAGACTAATTGACTTTCTTCTGTCAGCAGTCTTTCATTCCCATCAATATCGTGCATATCAGCTGACCAGTTTAATTTTACTAAAGATTCGTCAAAATTCCAATTGTTATATTAAAAAAAAAATGAAATAAAATATCCAATTGTTCTCTAGTGACATTCAACGTTATTTCTCGTTTATCAGCCATCACTAAAAGTGTACTCACTGTCTGGAGGTAAATGTAGACAGGTCTTGACCTGAGTTTGTTCCATTATTTAAGGGGGAGAGGGAAGGTGATCATGCCTTACTGATATACGTAAACAATATGAACATCGAAATAAATAATACTCTTTATATATTTTTCTTTAGTTGTAGATCCTTACATAAATTATTGGTAAGTTCCAAAGTAATTATTAGTCATGATTTTAGTTTACACATTACTGAAACCACCCACTGTCAATGATAGTGGACTACTTTTGCACTGAAATACCATAACCTTGGAATAGTATGCCTTGTTCGGTATATGTTACTCACCATGATGTCCCATGTAGGTAATTAATTTGCAATCTCTTGTTTATGAGATGTGGATACAATGCAAGATTGTAGCCTTGTATCTAGTTCTCTAATTGTTACGATATACATTGTTTAGGCTTACTGAAAGCATTTTAGGATTAACACTTTACTATTGATATTTCCTGTGTACTACGTCACCAGTATTCGTTCATTAAACATTCTACATGAAACATGGTGTCAGAAGTTAAACCGGACGATACTTTCAGCAAATGCGGCCTGAATTAAGCATTGTCACCATTAAGAATACAACAGAGAGACAAACGAATGTCTAATCTACGAGATTGTAAAGCAAATCCAGGATCTCTCATGTTTTAAGTGCGGAATTGAGCGTATTATTCCCAGGACTTGTATTCTTTTCCCGCAAAACTTCACGGTTTATTGACGCGCTTCGTAAGATGGCTTCCAGTACCTTTTCCAATGGTGGTAAAGGGTGATCTTAGGGATAATTGGAATTTCTTTGAATCGCAATGGAACAATTATGAAGTAGCAACCGGACTAGAGGGAAAAGACGACAAGATTCGCGCAGCTACGCTATTGAGTGTTATGGGAAAAGATTGCTACCGAATTTTTCAGCATTTAGACATGCCTGAAGACGACCGCGCAAAGGTGAGTGCAATATTAAAGGCACTAAAGGAACACTTTATACCAAAAACAAACGTTATATATGAACGTTACGTATTTAACACAACAGATCAGTTACAAAACGAAAGTGTAGACGTCTATGTTATCAGACTTAGGGGTCTTTCCAATTCATGTGAATTTGGCGCTCTGCAAAATCAAATGATTCGAGACAGAATAGTGTTAGGCACTAAAGACAGTGGAGCCAGGTCACGGATGCTTCGTGAGCCAGACTTAACACTCGAGAAAGCAGTAGACATGTGTAGGGCGAGTGAGATAGCGGATCACCAAATGAGGAAACTCAGTTCTACAGAAGAGGTGAACTATACGTCAAAACAGAAAGTCACTAAACATTTTGACAAAAGGAAACAACACAAACTAAGTACTTCAGAACAGAAAGAGCAGAGTATGTGTCGTTACTGTGGTGGAACACACGGCAAGAAAGACTGTCCGGCATATGGAAAAGCGTGTTCAAAATGTAAGAAGAAAAACCATTTCGCGAAAGACTGCCTACAAAGTTCGAGACCTAAAGTGAACATAGTGGAGGAAACAGACAGTGACGAGTCCATATATACTTTGAATGCCTTGACAGATAAACAGTGGTTTGTCAATGTTACCATGTCGGTGCAGAACAATAACAAGACAGTCAAATGTCAGATAGACACAGGTGCCTCGTGTAATGTAATTTCAACCAGTGTGCTGTCAAGCATTACAAAGCAAAAGAAGCTGAGAATTACTCCAACAAAAACAAAGCTAAAAGTGTATTATGGGGGAACATTAATTCCTGTTGGAAAATGCACCATTAACTGTACCGTAGGTAAAGTGACAGAAACACTTAAATTTCATGTTGTGGAAATTGAAGGCAAAGATACCTCAACATTGTTGTCGGCAGCAGCTAGTGTGAAATTAGGCATAATGACAGTAAATGTCGTAAACAGTGTGTTACAAACACCTGAAACTACACTAACAAAAGAAAATATTCTTCAAGAATATAGTGATGTTTTCAATGGACTTGGATGCCTACCAGGGACCTACAGCATTGAAATAGATAAAACTATGAAACCAGTTCAGCATCAGCCGCGAAGGGTACCGGTCGCGCAGAAAGCAGAAGTCAAAGCAGAAATTGAAAGACTTGTGAACAAAGGAGTCATTACAAAAGTTGTAGAACCTACTGACTGGATTAGTAGTATGGTGGGTGTGAGAAAACCAAATAAACTTCGAGTATGTTTAGATCCTAAAGATCTTAACAAAGCAATAAAGCGTTCTAAGTACATGATGCCAACAATTGATGACATTCTTCCTAAAGTGTCAAAAGCCAAAGTATTCACAGTTCTCGACGCTAAAGATGGATTTTGGCAAGTGAAACTTGAAGAAAAAAGTAGTTACCTAACAACATTCTGGACTCCTTTCGGTCGATACAGGTGGTTACGCCTACCGTTTGGAATTTCATCAGCACCGGAAGAATTTCAGCGCAGACAACATGAAGCGGTAGAAGGACTACAAGGTACAGAAGTTATCGTAGACGATATCTTAGTGTATGGTCAAGGTGAGACCATGGAAGAAGCCATACGAGATCATGATGAGAAACTTGTTAAAGTTCTAGAGCGAGCAAGAGCTGTAGGATTAAAGCTTAACAAGGACAAACTGAAACTTAGACAAACTGAAGTTAGTTACATGGGTCATGTACTCACCTCAAGTGGTGTACGTGCGGATCCAAAGAAGATACAAGCAATATTGGACATGCCAAAGCCAACTGACTTAAAAGAGGTACAACGTTTTCTTAGATTCGTGACATATCTTTCCAAATTCTTACCGCATTTGTCAGAAGCATGTGAACCTTTGCGAAGGTTAACGACAAAAGATACGTTGTGGTATTGGGAATCGCAGCAAGAAGAAGCATTTGCCACTATAAAGAGACTAGTTACTGAACAACCAGTTCTTAGATACTATGATTTGGAAGAAGAAGTAACATTACAGTGTGACGCGAGTGAAGCAGGACTAGGAGCAACATTGCTTCAGAAAGGTCAACCAGTCGCGTTTGCCTCAAGAGCATTGAGCACAGCAGAAAAACATTACGCGCAGATTGAAAAAGAATGTCTAGCCATAGTATTCGCGTGTGAACGGTTTGAACATTACATATATGGTCGTTCTCTAGTCACTGTACATACAGATCACAAACCTCTAGAAACAATCTACAAAAAGACATTGTTAAACGCGCCAAAGAGACTGCAACGTATGCTCTTAAGACTTCAGAAATACAGTTTATGTCTGCAATACACGAAAGGGACAGAGATGTACATAGCTGATACATTATCCAGAGCGTTCCTACCAATGACACAAATGGACAAAGACAATACTGCTGAAGTATTTAACGTTCAAGAGCAGAAACTGCAAGAAGATTTAGCAGCAATTAACTTTGCGGAAACAGTTAACATGACTGAACAGCGCTTTAAGCAAATTCAAGTACATTCATACCAAGATGAAGCACTACAAACACTTAAGTCGGTTATTCTGTCTGGATGGCCAGACTTGAAAGCAGAAGTACCAGTTTTAATTCGTGAATATTGGAACATTCGTGATGAATTATCAGTTCAAGATGGTATGGTCTACAAAGGATGTAGAATAGTAGTGCCAAAGACTCTTCGTAGTGAAATGCTAACCAGAATACATGCAAGCCATATGGGTGACGAATCCTGTCTCAGGAAATCACGCGATGTACTCTACTGGCCAAATATGAACAATGAAATCAGTGATCACATTGAAAAATGCAGCATATGCAATGAATATAGTTCCAAGCAACAGAAAGAGACTTTAATAACACATGATGTTCCAGACAGGCCTTGGAGCAAAGTTGGAGTGGACATTTTCACGTTAAAGCAGTCTGATTACTTAGTGACAGTCGATTATTACTCAGATTTCTGGGAATTAGACTTGCTACCGGACACAACATCAGCTACGATAATAAACTGTCTGAAAGGCCATTTCAGCAGGCATGGTATTCCGGACACTCTCGTATCAGACAATGGACCTCAACTATGTAGTGTTGAATTCAATAAATTCTCTCAACAATGGGAATTTGACCATGTCACGTCTTCACCGTATCACAGTCAGTCAAACGGAAAGGCAGAATCAGCTGTCAAAATCGCGAAAGGGTTGGTGAAGAAAGCGATCAGGAGCAATAGAGACATTTGGAAAACAATTCTCGACTGGAGAAACACTCCGACAGAAACAATGGACAGCAGTCCAGCGCAGCGCCTAATGTCAAGGCGAACAAGACACACATTACCAATTGCGGATGAGCTACTTAAGCCTAAAGTAGTAGAAAACGTACTACAGAAAAAAATGCTGAAACACAAGCTATCCAAGTTTCAGTACGATAAAGGAGCCAAGGACTTGCTAGAGTTGGTTATTGGACAATCAATACGTATGGCGCCTCTACCAAATGATCGAGACAAAAAATGGCGGTTCGGAACGTGTGTGGAGACACATTCACCACGGTCCTATGTCGTCGATGTAAATGGTCATCTATACAGACGCAACCGAAAATACATCAGATCTACATCAGAAGCCATTCCGGAGTCAATAATCGGTGATCAAAGTGTTTTTAATGATCAGTGTAATAGTAATGATCAAAAGTGTGTAGAAAAAGCAGCTAATAGAGCAAACCAAAGTGCTAGTGAATCAAGTGTAAATGCTAGTAAAAATTCAGCCACTAGTGGAAAAATAAAAGTGAGTGGCAAAAGTTCTCAGTGTAAATAAAATATCATTCATGTGGAATCATCGCCCAAACCAGAACCAATAAACAGAAATCCTGCGATCAATTCTGAAAATCCATCCAAATCAACCAGGACAAGAGACATAAGGCCTCCAAAGAGATATGAAGATTTTGTTTAAGTACATATGTACTTATGACATAGACTAGTTAAGTTAGAAAACATAGTTGATACATTTAATTTGAATTAGTGTATTACCATGCACAAAGAGTGCTTAAGTCAATAGTAGTGTTTTCTACACTGTTTTTTAGTTGCAGTCCTTATGAGTGGTAAAAGTTAATACCATATACATATTGACTTAAACTGTTTTAAGTTCATATTTCTTTTCAATAGTATAAGTTGCCTGATGCATAGTACAAAGTTCAATTTTCTTTCATTGTTTTGTAAAGAAAGGGGGATGTTACGATATACATTGTTTAGGCTTACTGAAAGCATTTTAGGATTAACACTTTACTATTGATATTTCCTGTGTACTACGTCACCAGTATTCGTTCATTAAACATTCTACATGAAACACTAATTATCTATCACAAATTGTTATCTAACTAATCACTTATAAACATAACAGGTGGCTGGAATGTTACAACCAGGTACTATATAAATTAATGTAAGCAAGATTATTTCAAGACTAAGATTCATCGGATATGCACATGTATTCATTTTATTCTGTTGAATTAATTACTCGTACTGCTGTAATTGTAATAATGATTAGACATTAGAAAATTATTTAATATTATATCTGTAAAAATGGAACCACATAATGCAGGCGATGGCCTTGAACGAATTAAAGACAATGCTAAACATGTTTTTCTAGGAGTATACGTAAAAGGTAATCTGTATGTGGAACTATTGAGTTTTATGCTGAAAATGAACAAAGCAAAATAAAAATCTTCAACAAGATTGATCTGTGCAAATTGACTAAAAGTGAAAAAGTTAGCGAAACAAACAATGCTGTAATATTAATCATGGTATTTTAGAGAATCATGTTAATTGTCATTCACTGATAGACGTTGAAAACATTGAGATGTTTGGACATGCCAGAAAAGTGCATTTTAAATGTGAATAGGACCATGTGCTCAAATATGATACTTCTCCTCATATAGAAGGTGGAAAATTTCTTGGAAACATTCAAATTTTTCATGGATTATATACTTCTGGACTAAGATACATTCAATATTAGAGATTTTGTGAAGGTGCTGTGTTTGGTCAGTGCTCACAGGCAATGTTTGCTTCAATGAAGGAAATATATAGTGATGCGACTAAAGATGCTACAGAAGAGTCCATAACAGATGCCAGACAAGAGGAGAAGGTTAGAGCAATACATAAGGCAGAAGAGAATGACATAACATACCACGGAATTAACATTCTAACAGATGCTAGACATGCTACCAGGAGAAACGCCAAACAGTCTGACATAATAGCAATTGGTAGTACAACACATAAAATCATTGGTGCTATTTCTGTGACTAAGGACGAAGATCCTGTAAGCCAGCGTCATGAATTAAATGGCGTCAAAAAGCTGTATGAAGAATTTGACGCCTGTGACTTATCTATCCATGTACAAGGACAGGACAGAAATGTTTCTATAAATAAGTATTTACGCCAGAAAAAACATCATGTTCAAAATGCAAATGACACATGGCATGCAGCAAAAAGAGTTGCAAAGATTATGAAATAAGTTAAAAGTGGGCCAAAACGAATGGATGGGAAAACCTGGCATAATGAACTGTGCGACAAAGCTGCGTCGGTGAAAACACATGTATATTATGCTATGAAGAGTTGTCCTGGTTCGGCACAGAGATTAAGAGATATCCTTGATAATATCGTATGCCATTATCAAGGACAACATGACAATTGTATATCGGAATCAGTATGCAAAAGAGATAGCAATTACATTCCAACAAAACTATTTGTAAAGGACAGTACCGCTATTTCGATGTTAGCAAAAGTCATCCATAGTCTTCAAATTTACAAATCGCCAGAAGACTACGTACACTGCATGGATACCCACTATGTGGAGTGATTAAATAATGCATGCCTCATATTCCATGACAAAAGGATTTTATATAGTAATGATGAATATGAAAGAAGAACTCGAATGACAGTACTGGACTGGAACGAACATGTTGATAGGCCTTATACATCAATCTCAACAACAGAAGATCCAAGATCTCCTCTCAGACAGAAAGGAAAGAAGGCTCTAGTTGACAAAACCGCGAACTATAAATGGGTGCTGTGGCGGAAAATTCTCGATATTCTATATCAAAATCAATGAAAGTGATTTTTGTTTCCTTTTTCATTTCATTGAATTAATGTTAATAATTGGAAGCTCATGAGATTACACTACATGTAAACAGACATTGCCTTCTGACATTCATCCAAACTCCAAGAAAACATGGAAAGCATTTTCTGAACATATTTAATGAAAAGGTTTGCCTTAATTTAATTTTATTTTTCAATTTGATTGTATAAAACAATGATTCATGAACAATTACGTATAATCAATGGAATGCTTTAAATTGTTCATGTAATTAATATTAACCCTTCGACCGCTATATTTCTATAGTGGACTGTTCTTTCTTTGAATTCGAGGCCTTGAACGAATTAAAGACAAGGCTAAACATGTTTTTTCTAGGAGTATACGCAAAAGGTAATCTGTATGTGGAACTATTAAGTTTTATGCTGAAAATGTACAAAACAAAATAAAAATCTTCAACAAGATTGATCTGTGCAAATTGACTAAAAGTGAAAAAGTTAGCGAAACAAACAATGCTGTAATATTAAACACAGATTTAGATTTCTATTTAAAAGCACATGATGTTGGGACAAATGAAGATGGAACAATAGAATATGCTTCTGAATTTCAATCCACAAACTATTTAGTAGCAAACCAAAATGAAACTGATGAAACAAATTTCCTAACCAGTAGAAATGCACTCAGAAATATTTATCATGGTATTTTAGAGAATCATGTTAATTGTCATTCACTGATTGACGTTGAAAACATTGAGATGTTTGGACATGCCGGAAAAGTGCATTTTAAATGTGAATAGGACCATGTGCTCAAATTTAATACTTCTCCCCATATAGAAGGTGGAGAAATCAACGCTGAGCAGCGAACAGTTTGTTTGTATGGTGTTTTACGTCATTTTCAACACATGTAAGGTTATATATGACGGTCGATTTTTTTGGAGTGGAGGCAGACCACCCATATTTCCTGGGTAGAACCAGTACTGTACACCTCCCGCCATCCGTAAGAATCGACACTTCCTCACTTACAAGTCGAGCTCCCAGTGGGATTCGAACCCTTAGCGGTGAGAGGTGCAGCGAACAATGTAAACCCTGATCAGTATTCGAGTTACTCAGAGGCTGATCTGGTTCACACCAACCGCATAAATCATTGTATTCATGCTCAGCAGGTTACGGGTTAACATTTGTATTCATGTTTTATTATATAAAAGTTAAACTTTTTAATTTTTAAATTATCTTAATTTTCAAATGATCTGGTCATTATGCTCAATCTGCAATAATGTGAATAAGTTTGTGTTATTATGCTATTTTAATTCTTTTCAATATGTCGATAATATAGTCTAATTACAATATATCAGAGATTATGGTATTCTTTATACCCTATGCTGGTCAGTACCTATGCAGTTTAGAGGCAAGCATTATTAATCACTAATAGTTTGAGTTCAGTGTATTATCAGCCCCTGCCTTTATCTGATGGATGTAGATGCTACCGGTCATGCAAGTTTAATTCCGTGCTGACATTTTTATCAAATGCTATTGTTTTATGAATGTGTGTGTATATTTCAGCGTGATATGTTAATCAGACGAAAGTCACGCGTTGCTTCATATTTGCTTTTGTTTTTCAAATTAACTCAGCAGGAGAAATTATCAACACTAGATAAAAACCACCCCAGTCGTTTGTTTTCGTTTCACAGACAAAACAAGAAAAAACTGGTAAAAGCATCAGTGTGACGCAGAATGTTTTCAAAAGGAGGAAACAAACATGTGTATTTATTTGCAAATTTATTTGAAAATGTTTATTATATAACAAAAAGGTGGAAATATTTTAAAAAGTATAACAAGTTATATGGCAACAGTAGGCAATAGAAACTTGAGAACAAAGGCACATACTTAAGATATCAAAACATATTTAAGTGTTTGCATTAATTGCTGATGATATATATTTCTAGAATGTTATAAAGATTTTTAGATTATTGAGGCTGTTTGAATTAAGTTAAGAAAAACATCAAAAAAGAAGCTGATATGATCAATGAAATGCGACAAATGGCTGGGGTAGGTGGACATGTATTCGGAAGAAGTGGTGTGCACCTTAACATAAAACTTAACCAAATACGCAGACGAGGATCAAGGGATGACGATAAGACGTATTTTTTTCCAAAATTAAAGTAAAAATTAACAAATATACTAAAGAGTATGATAATGGACCCTTGGAAACGGCCGAGCACGACACATATGAAATATTGCAGTCTCGGTTTGATTGAGACTGTTCATGAGTGGTAGTGAAATATGCTAGCTACCGCTCACGCCCTCTATCCCCGGGTTGAGCAGAACTCAATATTAATAAAATCAACAGCACAAAATTTTAACCATCCCGAAGATGGCATGCATATGGCGGTGGACATGGAGTCACCCTTCTTAAATGTATTCCCCATATCGTACGGCATATGGTCCCAGTATCTAATAAAATGAAATGCCCCGAAGAGCGAAATAAACATAATGGAATTTAGTTGGGAGCAGCGGTTATGAAGCCTGCTTATAAAAAGCAGACAACATATCCTATGAGGTTAAACAATACCCAGAGCCTTTTATCGGCCGGAGTAGTGGAACCACCGAATCAAAAATTAAGTAAGAAAACAAAAGAAATTGAAAATGTACCACCGATAACTAACTATAAGTATCGGGCTCAGCGATCTCCAAAGATCGAATGAATAACAGTACTGATTGCAAGCGCGGGGACTAAGTTCAAAAAGGGGCATAATGTTTGCAGAAAGCAGCACAGAGTTATGAGACCAACATGATATGCTGGGTCATGTTATGATGTAAAACAACTGTATAAAGTTTCAAAGTTGTAGCTGTTATATGGCCAGTCTTTGACCCCCTACATTTTGGCCTGTCTTTTACCCCCAACATTTTTACACCAACAACAACAACAAGTCACGTGCTCCTCCATATATGAAGCATAAAGAAAAACAAATGTAGGCTTCTGGCGCGCCGCCAATAACAAGCTGCAAATTGATAACTTTAAGTGAACTATTGGAATTTCGATTATTCAGACCTTTTTTAAAATGTTAGACTACGAGTGCATTTAATAACATTGCGTAAAGTGTTGCTACAATATCATGTTACATATGCCGTAGTAGATTGCCTGTATATATATAGCACATGTTACTTGCTAAAATATTAAAGGGGCATAGTCGCTGTAGAACAACAGTGTTGGTTGTATGTCTTATAAATTCAGACATTACACCACTAATATTATATCTATTGATAGGCTATATGAACATCATATGGTGTATAAAGAACGATGATACATATCTTTAAGACGGACATATTGTCCCATTCAGAATGCCGACCAACGCCACACGTAGATTGTTGCACAGCTTTCTGAGACCATTAGCTGAAACATGAATCCCGCAATCGTCGAAGGCTCTGGACTTCGCCTAGTCAGACCAAAAACCATTACATCGACACAGATGGGCACGGTTGTGCGGCAAGGCGTTAAACATTGATTGCAGCATGAAGTTTGTCTGGTCGATCCTTGCGTTGAACCACTCTAAGTCCACTGTATAGCGAGTATAGCATCTCGGTTGTATCCGGTGAAATACCAGGACAACAATGACTTTTTGAACTTCTTCACGAAACAGCAATGTTTCCACAAGATCGCTAATGCTATGTGCAACCGTTAATGAAGTGGTCCATGGCATATAAATATAGATATAAAAATCGAACAGGAGAAGCAGATGAACAAAAGGCCAAATAAGACATCCCAATCACGAAGAGTTGACAATAGTGCTACCGCCTAGGAACGGTCAGTGACAAAAAAGGCCGCTGGGGGTTTAAACCAGGTTTTAGGGTGCACCAACAAGGCAACCTCAATATGCAATATAAGTAAAACACAAAGATGCTCGTATATATATAAATACAAAAAAAGAATAGCCTAGAAAGCCACAAAGAAGGTACTCAATGACTTGGCAGACGACAGAGCAACTAGAGAATAAACCATTTAGGGCACGACAAGACAGACTGCAGACAAACATCAAACGTCACCGTCCTTTTGGGCCTTAGGTAGACGCCATCATAGGGTCATCGCACAATCAAAGAAGAACGCATAGTAACGAATTCGAACTGTAAATAGGTCCACACTAAGCATGCAGTTCGTTGCAAAATGATAGGGTCATAACCTATTTTGATAAACCTTTTAACAAGTTTTACAAAGATAGTATTAAAGTGATAATGACCAAGGATCGTACGAAGTTTGTAAATCACGTCACCATAGAAGTCAGGTTGTGATAGTCCTTGTAGAAGAAGAGTTCTTAAATTACATTTATATTTGGAAAGAAGATCAGGGTTACGATAATAAAATTTTGCAAAGGTTTTACGATAGTAACGGTAACACTGATGTAGTAACTTTTTAGTTATACATATATTACGAATATTAAAGTCCTCAACTCGAGTATAAGCTCTAGAAAAACGAAAGAGTTGAGACACATAGACCCCAAAAGAAGTTGCTCAGGGAACATCCCCATCTAAATGGAGATAATTAACATTATCAAAATTAAAATCATCTCTCTTGTCCTATATTTTGCTAATTATTTCACCATTTTCAATGGAGAGATGTAAATCAAGAAAAAAAGCGTTAGTATCAGCAACATTAGCTCTGTTAAGTTGAAGTTCTTCAGGGTATATATTATTAACCATAGTAGAAAACAAACGGTTGTCAATGTTTAATATGTCATCCAGATACCGAGAGGTGTCATTAAAGGCCTCAATAACATCTTCCTGGGTATCTGGTAAAAGACTCAACATGAAATCTCTTTCATAGTAATATAAAAATAAATCTGCGACAAGGGATGCACAGTTCGTGCCCATAGGGATACCAACAATTTGTCTATAAACGGTCGTTCCATACCTGACGAAAATATTATCTAATAGGAAGATGAGTGCTTCACAAACTTCTTGGCAAGTCCACATAGTGTAATTGTCTAGACTGCCGTTAGTAAAAAACGCCTGAATATTATTACAGGTCAAAAATGTAGTATATTCCCTAGCGAATATTTTTTCAAGAAGAGCAATAAAGGTCGTTTGTTCCGACAATCAAGACGACAATATGTGGGTTGAAATCGCGAACTGCGACAAAATTAGCACGGAGGGTAGCGACCGTTGCTCCTGGATATCCGGAATGTTGCACTAATGCTGGGTAGTCAAGACTAAAATTAGCCCGCAAATCATCCGACTCCTGTAGAATAAATCTTTCAGACGCCGAAAAAACGAATGACCGAGAATTTGCACTTTGGGTGCCTCCACCTTGAATCCACAACTATTCCGGTCAGGAATTATATCAGACAACACGCTCCTTATCTCGTGATCAGTCTATAAATAATAACGACCTTGGTGTTATATCCAACTTACTTGGATATGTTCAAACTTTCGAGGATATATCAGGATGCTACCTGAACAATGCAAGTTTATAACCTTCTCGCGTTAATTAACACCACTGTGTTGCGGCTATACGATATAAAGTTATATAAAGATGTAATTACCTTCAGCATTAAATCCAAAACAAATGAAGAAACACCCAATAATACAATGAAAATCCAAGAAATCTCGTGAGAAGCCTTCCTTGCAGAAAAATCAGAAATGAGTTAGGAAGATAAAGATTGGTTCTAACCGAACAGGTGATAAATTGGAGGTGTTTGATTGGTTGTGCCTTAATATACAACAACATGCGTTATATTTAGAACCTATAGAGAAAGATACAAATATCAGGACAGGGAAAGCAGCATTCAGGGACGACAGTCAACCACAAAACACAAAAACAAACACGCAAACAAACAAACGAAAAGGCAAAAGTAATAAAAAATACAAACGACATCACAAACACAAAAGGGTTGACAATAGGGCTACCGCCTTGAGACGGTCAGTGGCAACAAAGGCCACTGGGGGTTTAAACCGGTTCTAGGGTGCACCAAACCTCACACTTACCCTACTGTCATCCCATTAAAACAGGACAGTGTAAATAAAGAAATCCCCGCCATGATCTAATCTCTAACCAACAAGGCAGCATCAATAGGCAATATAAGTAAAACACAAATATGCTCCTGTAAATATAATACAAAAAAACAATAGCCTAAAAAGCCACAATGAAGGTACTCAGTGACTTGGCAGAAGCCAGAGCAACAAGAGAATAAACCATTAAGGGCACGACAAGAAAGATCGTAGACAAACGTCAATCGCCACCGTCCCATTGGGTTTTAGGTATTGATTCATAGGGTCCACAGCCTGTCCGGCCATCGTACAATTAAAGTGGAAAGCATAGTGGCGAAGAGAAAAAGGGTCCACCACCAAGCATGCATTACGTTGCAAAATGATAGGGTCATAACCTCATTTGATAAACTTTTAACAAATTTAACAAAGATAGTATGAAAGTGATCATGACCAAGAATCTTACGAAGTTTATAAATCACATCACCATAGATACTTATTCGCATTAACATAAATATTTTATGCAGGTATAAAATTCATTTAGAACATTTAGAACAGTCACGGATTCAAACAGTTTATAATATCATGGATATACAGGTACCCTGGATTTGAAACTGCCTATACCCCCCTTGGTAATTCTCGATTTATCCGCCGAATGGCGAATAAGCTTGGTCCCTGATTACTCTGCGGTAAAAAACAGGGTACCAGGTGCGCGGCGGCCATTTATGACGCATTCGATGAATTGATGCTAACATAAAACTGAATTATTAACATACTACTCCGTGATATATTTCAAATATCGAGCTAAGTTATTTAAATATGCATGTATTGTTTTTAATTTATTGAAAACATTTTGGAATTCATAATATAACTTGCATTTTATAACGGCGAAAATACACTCGAAAGCTATGTTGATTTTCTTTTTCTACATTTTTCGGCTTGAATTGAAAATGTACATTTCTAGAAATGTAACTCCTCTTTCATTTACGATACGATATTCAAAATAATTATTCCTTCTTAATGCCATTATTGTGTAGATCTGGTTGATGTCCTTGGATTTCTGTATAGTCTTTGTTTTTTTCTCAAATTACGCAGTTGAAATTGGATGAAAATTCATTAAAAAAAATCTCGAGTATTTTTCATAAAAATATATACACATTTTAAGAAGTCAAACTACTATTTTATTCAAATTAATTATTTCTTTGTATTGCCATAATTGTGTAAATTCAGTTATGATGTGCGTGTTTTATAAGTATGTGAACGACGCGATACCTGTGTATTCGGTATGACACGTTTGACTTTGGGGTACTTGCGTGCAATAACAAAGAAATATTATATCAACCACAAGACAACCCTTTGAATTATATTTGTTACCGCCCTTCTAAGGATTGTTAAGGGGACAATATGCCGAAATACCGCGCACGACCACCTTGTATATTCGGTATGACACGTCTGACTTAGGGGTGGAAGGGAGTAACTACAAAAAAGCGTAAATCCAATTTATCCGCCGAATAATAATTTATCCATGAATACTTGCGCGTAGGTTACATTGCACTGGTCATTGATTTTTCTTCTTTGTTTTATATAGGTCGAGTGTATATAAAGAGATAAAAAATGCGCATTTTTCTCCGTAGAAAATTTTAAAACACATATCAATCAAACGATCGAGCGTCCGCCAATATAAAAATGCAATAAAAACAGGGGTCATTATCATGTAAGAACAAGCCAATCTGTTGAATGACGTCACGTTCTATTTTGACACGTCACAGATAGATTTACCCAATTTCTACTTTCGCTTTACTGTCTATGTCAATTATAATTAAATATCTCAAACAAACACTAATCAATGTTCACAATATATCATTTGGCTGAATTAAAGGTAATAATAACAAAATCAATCAAAAGTATGCATTTTGTATCACTAGTAAGGCAGGGAAACGTTTTTTTAGGCACTATGGACTATACACCACGGAAGCACAAAAGCAATGTAACCTACAGCTAAGGTTTTTTATCGCATGCGCGTTGCGCTAAGTTACGCACCGTCTTACGAATTGATCAAATCTAAGAAAACCTAGTTGTTAATTTATTTGTTTTGGGAAAAGTATTTAAGATAGCTGGCTATTTCAAAGACGAGTTGAAAGACAATTCTGTATTCTATACAGAGGTTTTGTTTTAGCTTTACTTAAACGAACTAAATAAAATAAAAATACGTTCGTTTGACCGTCTGTGAAACTGCGACAGTGACGTGACTCGGCAAATTAAAAAAAAATAAAAAAATAAAAATATATATACATATCGTTGCTGATTTGTTTATTTTGGGAACGGTTTTTCAGTTAGATGGCTAATTCAAAGACGCGTTAATAGATAATTCTCTTTTCTATAAAGTGATGTCTGTTTTAGCTTTACTGAAAACTAACTAAATAACAAAATATCCGTTCGTTTATCCGTAATAATTCGAAACTGCGACAGTGACGTGACACGGCAAATTGTTAATATATATATATATATATTCACAATATCCCCAAGATCCGGCACCTATATAGCTGTGTGTGGTTGAATGCTTAAATGTGACACACTCATATGAGCTATAATTGTATGTATGTATGCGTCTAGATGTTAATTGTACCTCCAGACGAGTGTGTTATGATGTAGAGATACAGTTCATCAACGTGTGTTGCACCTACCTTTTTAAGGAGTGAATGCATACGCTTGATTTCTGTGTATCTCGTCATAGCTAGGCGCCCTGCCGTATTTCGTCCGATGTTGTCTGTCCTTTCTCCCTATATATATTCTGCCTAGTGAACGTGAATCTCTTACGAGATCCCAATTTCGAAAGTTGCCGTAGTGAGTTCAAAATTTATCTCCCTTTATTATATTTACTGAATTCACAGTATCCCCAAGATCCGGCACCTTTCATTGTCACTGTCTCAATATAGCTGTGTGTGGTTGAATGCTTAAATGTGGCCAACTCATATGAGCTATAATTGTATGTATGTATGCGTCTATATGTTAACTGTGCCTCCAGATAAGTGTGTTATGGTGTAGAGATACAGTTCATAAACGTGTGTTGCAGCTACCTTTTTTAAGGAGTGAATGCATACGCTTGATTTCTGTTATCTCGTCAAGCTAGGCGCCCTGTCGTAGTTCGTCCGAAGGTTGTCTGTCAACTGTCAAAACTTTCGCGATCAAATAACAATATGTATGTGGATCTTTTTAGTAAGTTTAACATACAATACAGTATGTTTTGCATTTAAAAACAGTTCAAAGTGGTTTTATTAATATCCTTACCCGTAAAAAGCTCATTTATTCATTGAGTACCTTCATTGTGGCTTTCTAGGCTATTGTTTTTTTGTATTATATTTACACGAGCATATTTGTGTTTAACTAATATTGCCTATTGATGCTGCCTTGTTGGTTAGAGTTTAGATCATGGCGGGGATTTCTTTATTTACACTGTCCTGTTTTAATGGGATGACAGTAGGGTAAGTGTGAGGTTTGGTGCACCCTAGAACCGGTTTAAACCCCCAGTGGCCTACTTTGCCACTGACCGTTCCAAGGCGGTAGCCCTATTGTCAACCCTTTTGTGTTTGTGATGTCGTTTGCATTTTTTATTACTTTTGACTTTTCGTTTGTCTGTTTGCGTGTTTGTTTTTGTGTTTTGTGGTTGACTGTCGTCCTTGAATGCTGCTTTCCCTGTCCGATATTTTTATCCTTATTTCCTGTCCGATATGTTTATCCTTCTTGACAGATAGCGGGAATACTTCGTGTGTTAACAAAACAGAAACAAGCAGATGTAGAAAAATGCGCATGTCGCGAAATTCGGATGTATCGGATTACACCGGTAGAATATATACACCGGTAGTAGATATACGGAGGATACGTATATCTCTTAGTAAGTTACAGCTGGCTCTTTACCTCAGTAGTAATTTAAAATAAAATCATAAAGTATAACTAAATAAATCTAAATTAACATAAGAGCCTATTTTGTATAGCTTCATAACATTGTGATTTACCGCAACTTATTTGAAATACCTCTCCTTCCCTACCTGTACAGCATGATATTTCTTCCAGGATATACATGATTGTTAACAATCTAAACACTTACATTGAACACGTTTTACAACCAAATTAACTTTTCTAGACTCAACATTACAATGTTTTACAATTAACTAATGTTTTAATTTTGATAATGCTGACTTTTACACTCGCATTTAATTAATGGACACAAGTTAATTATAGAATTTATTTTTTGTGTTTTTACAAACTTTGCCGAATCACTCTCAAATTGTATTATGTCTGAAAGGATTTATTTTAAATTTGTTTGTGATTCGGCAAAATGTGCACATGCATAAACTCGATAAAAACAAATGTAAATCCTTTTGTTCCAACATTTCGATTCAAAACAATTTGATTCAAAACAAGTTTTACGATTGAGAATACCATATTTGTAACGAAACGAAATAAATGTTATGACTATCGCGGCGGAGAAGTAGTTCCTCCAAGAAGAGTTCATGCAAGCGTAAACATTTTGAAAATGATGTCACATGTAGACATGTAGGGGCAGACATGGATTGTGCCCATTAAAACAAGCAACTATTGTAACTTTGCCCATCTTAATTATTCTAATGATCAAAAAGAATAGATCTCCTTAAGATCAGATCAGGAATATCATATTAGCAGTGCTATTATAGAGTGTATCATTGTAGCAAATGGAAGATACTGATCAGTATTTCCCTTGATAAGAGAAACTCCTAATATGTAGTAAACAAGATGTCAATGACCTTGAAGCTCCACTGATAGGTTTTTGATGGCTAGAACAGCATTCCTGTAAAGTTTCATGAACATCTGTCAAGTAGTTTCAGAGTAGTAGTGGCTACAAGTTGTTACTATATAAATCTATGTAAACAAAGATGGGCACGGCAGCCATGTTTAATGTGGTATCAAAATAATTTTCATCAGGACCAATATCTTGTCATGCTGATCATTTTAGAAAAAAATCCCATATCAATATCGCTACAAATTTGTTTATTAAAAATACGTTTTTAGCTGTGACGGCCATCTTGAATTTTTGGACGACCTGGAATTTTGCTAGAATCAACTAGATATCAAGAGCAACATTCGGGTAAAGTTCCATAAAAATCCATCAAGTAGTTTCAGAAGAGTAGTCGCTACATGCTTTTACTATATAACATATAGAATTATGTTAAAAAAAAGATGTCCGCTGGCGGCCATGTTTAATGTCGAATCAAAATGATTTTCTACAAGGATCAACATCATGTCATGGTTATCATTTTAGAAAAAGTCCCAATATCACTTATAGTTTTCAAGAAGTAGTCGCTACAAAATTGTTATTTAAATATCTATGTTTAGCCGTGGCGGCTGAATTTCCGGCTAACCTGACATTTTGATAGGATCAATTAGACATCAAGAGCAACATTCCTGTGAAGTTTCATGAAAATCCGTCTAGTAGTTTCAGAGCAGTAATCGCTACAGGTGTTTACTATATAACTTGAAGTAAACAAAGATGGCCACTGGCAGCCATGTTTAACGTCGAATCAAACGATTTTCAAAAAAGGACCAACATCATGTCATGCAGATCAATTTAGAAAAAGTCCTATATCAATATCTCTTATAGTTTTCAAAAAGTAGTCGCTACAAATGTGTTTGTTTTTAAATCTAATTTTAGCTGTGGCGGCCATCTTGAATTTCTGCTGGTCTGAAATTTTGCAAGGAGCAATTAGACATCAAGAGCAACATTCCTAAGAAGTTTCGTGAACATCCGTCAAGTAGTTTCAGAGGAGTAGTCGCTAAAATAATTACTAGGTAACTTTATGTAAACAAAGATGGCCGCTGGCAGCATGATTAACGTCGAATCAAAAATATATTTTCGACAAGGACCAACATCATGTCATGCTGATCATTTTAGAAAAGGTCCCAAATCAATATCACTTATAGTTTTCAAGAAGTAGTCGATACAACCTTGTTTTAAAAATATATTTTTAGCTTTGGTGGCCATCTTGGACTTCACATGCACATGATTTTTTGCTAGGATCAACTAGACTTCATGGGCAACATTTCTGTAAAGTTTCATGAAGATAAGATCCGTCCAGCAGTTTCATAGGAGTAGTCGCTACAAAAAGAAGTTTACAGACTTACGGACGACGGACACCATGAATGTCAGAGTTATTAACCGAACATGAAAGCTGCTTTTTATTTACCTTTGATCTCTAAGTGTGACCTTGACCTTTGAGCCACGGACCTAGATTTTGCGCGTGACAATACTGTTCTCAACCAAAGACATCTGCAACAAGTTCGTAGCGTCGGTTGAAAAAGAACTGCATGCAGTGACAAGTGGTGTACTTTGACTAGTGACAGTAATGCAGAATCAATTATCGTCACCGGATCCGCATACATGCAATGGAGAGAAACAAATCTCACGAGATTAGTAACAAGGCTTTTCCAACAGTATGCTGGTGAATTAGATGCTGATATCAGCAATGCATATATGTCGACTGTGGCAGACAACATGCTTCTTCATCACCAGTATCGCGAGACACAGGATGCACAGCCAGAGAGTCAAATCAATCCTTAATATCTGCGATCAGCAGTCCAGTTGCAGAACAAAAAATGGTAAAAACCTACAGGAACATCTCTGTTGTATAAACAGAAAAAATGACACTTTAATGCATAGATCTCTGGAAGTATGCAAATCTCACTCAGTCCATGAATTATCAGAGACAACTCTTCGTGATGAATATTTGACGATATTCACATTCATGTGAGGACCCTAAAGTGATTCCTGGTGGTGCTCCATGTACCTACAGCGAGACTCTTACTAATAATCAAGCATTCAGGAACTGAACAAAGTAAAGAACTAAGAAACCAAAATAAAAGTGACAAATCTCAGAAGAAAACACAAAACCAGGCCACAACACAAAAACAAAGCCGAACATTAATCATTGGTGACTCCATCTTATCCGGTGTAAATAGAAAAGGCTTGAATGATAATGTTGAATGTCAACCCATTCCAGGTGAAACTATTGACACTATTATTAAAAAAATTAAATTTTTCGAAATTGCAAAATTTGATAACATTGTAGTGTACGTTGGTGGCAACAATTCGTCAAGACATACATTTGGAATATTTCGAAGAAAGATATGACCAACTTGTTGCATATATAAAATGTCAAAAAAGATAAAAAATATCGGACAGGGAAAGCAGCAATCAAGGACGACAGTCAACCACAGAACACAAAAACAAACACGCAAACAGACAAACGAGAAAGCAAACGTAATAAAAATGCATACGACATCACAAACCGCCTTGGGACGGTCAGTGGCAACAAAATCCAATGGGGGTTTAAAATGATTCTAGGATGCACCAAACCTCACACTTACCCTACTGTCATCCCATTAAAACAGGACAGTGTTAATAAAGAAATCCCCGCCATAATATAATCTCTAACCAACAAGGCAGCATCAATAGGCAATATAAATAAAACACAAATATGCTCGTGTAAATATAATACAAAAAAAAAAATTGCCTAGAAAGCCACAATGAAGGTACTCAGTGACTTGGCAGAAGCCAGAGAAACAAGAGAATAAACAATTAAGGCACGACAAGAAAGATCAAAGACAAACATCAAACGCCACCGTCCCAATGGGCTTTAGGTAGGCGTCATCATAGGGTCCACAGCCTGTCCGGTCATCGTACAATTAAAGAGGAAAGCATAGTGGCGAACTGTAAAAGGGTCCACCACCAAGCATGCAATACGATGCAAAATGATAGGGTCACAACATCTTTTGATAAACTTTTTAACAAGTTTAACAAAGATAGTATGAAAGTGATCATGTCAAGAATCTTACAAAGTTTATAAATCACATCATCATAGAAGTAAGGTTGTAATAGTTCTTGTCGCAGAAGAGTCCTTAAATTACTTTTATATTTGGAAAGAAG
Organism: Cyrtodaria siliqua; assembly: GCA_037043455.1. NCBI lineage: Eukaryota > Metazoa > Mollusca > Bivalvia > Adapedonta > Hiatellidae > Cyrtodaria > Cyrtodaria siliqua. The sequence continues at coordinate 62,909 of JAWPHD010009420.1, read as the reverse complement.
ATCAGGGTTACGATAATAAAATTTTGCAAAGGTTTTACGAAGTTTATGGTAACGGTAACACTGATTGAGTACTTGTTTAGTTATACAAAGATTACGAATATTAAAGTCCTCAACTCGAGTACAAGCTCTTGAAAAACGAATAAGTTGAGAAACATACATTCCATAAGTAGCCTCTCTTCATAAAAGTGGGTCAAAAGATGATTTCAATAACTATAGGCCTATCTCAATCCTTCCTGTTCTCTCTAAAGTTTTAGAAAACCATGTACACGACTCTTTAATGGAATTTCTTATTTTTTACAAATTACTTCGCAAAACTCAGTCTGGATTTAGGCCTGACCATTCATGTGAGACTGCCTTATTATGAATGATAAGAAAATGGCTTGAAGCAATTAATAATGGTCTTTTAATTGGAGTAGTTATTATTGACTTTAAAAAGAAATCTGGCCTTGCGGACCATAACATTCTTTTAAAAAAGATGAAACTCTACATACTGTCAGATGATATTATATCACGGTTTTCCTCATACTTACTCAATCGAAAACAGAGAGTATCGGTTAACAATACTATGTCTGAAGATTATATTTTAAAAATGGAGTTCCGTCAAGGCTCAATCCCGGGCCCTCTACTCTTTTCATTGTTCATAAATGCTCTACCGCATTATACTGATCAAATAAATACTGATCTATACATGATACATGATACTACACTTTTTGATACTGGAGTTTCACGCCCTACAACTCTGAGAGTACTTACAATATTTTGTATGTGTCGTGTTCGGCCGTTTCCAAAGGTCCATTATCATACTCTTTTACAAATAACATTAGACAATTTAGCAAATTGGTGCAAATGCAATGGTATGGTAATGCTTATAAGTGCTCACCAAAAGAGAGCCTGTATGAATACTGACAACTTATATTTGAATTTAACAATCTGTTAAAGTTTGGTAAAGATCGATGAAAAATGAAGGCCCTATCGTCTTAACGAGGCAAAATATAGCATTTTTAACTAAATCAATGGCCATAACTCAGCTGTAACTAGTCCAATCAGGCTGGTTTTCAAACTTGTCCGAACTTTCATTGATATTAACAATCTATTAAAGTTTGGTAAAGTTCCGATGAAAAATGAAGGCCCTATCGTCTAAACGAGGTAAACATTAACGGACAGACGCCGGACAGACGCCGGACGACGGACCACCCCATAAGCTCTGTTGGCCCTTGGCCCTTGGCCAGTAGAGCTAATTTAAAAAAAAACAAAAAACAAGAGGCCCAAGAGGGCCTTATCGATCTACTGTCTACCCCTAGGTCGGGCCAAATTTGACCCCAGGCACCATTTGAACAAACTTGGTAGAGGATCCAAAGCTGATAAATAAAACAATTTAAACCTTTATCTCTTTTAGTTTCAGAGAAGATTTTTGAAGTTCTGCCCTTTAACTCTATGAAAAACTGATCCAACAAGGGCCCCTAAGCTCCCAATTAAAGAAAAAAGAACCAAGGTTTCTTATGAGAAAAAAAATGTAAAAAAAAATAAATTAAAACAACTGATCCCATGAATCAAGGTTTCCTATGAAAAGATATGCTCCAGTGAGATTAGAACCCACAACCCCTTGGGTTTCCAGTGTACGTTACCAAATATTGAAAAAGGGCCATAAATCCGGTGTTACTGGTTTGATCCGGCTGGTTCTCAAACTCGTTAGAGCTTTCATTGGTATCAATAATCTAGTTAAGTTTAGGAAAGATCGAATGCAAAATAAAGGCCCTATCGTCTTAACGAGACGGACGGACGGACGGACAGACGGATGACGGACAACTCGGGATCCCATAAGCTCTGCTGGCCTTCGGCCAGTAGAAAAAATGAACCAATGAACCAAGGTTTCATATGAACATATATATATATCATATATATATACCTCCAGTGAGATTTGAACCCACGAACCCTGTAGTTTCCAGTGCACATTACCAAACACTGAAAAAAGGGCCATAACTCCGACTACTGGTTTCGAACTGGCTGATTTTCAACTTTGTCCTGGCTTTCATTGATATCAACAGTCTGGCCAAGTTTGGGAAAGATCCAAAACAAAATGAAGGCGCTAGATTGTGCACGAGGCTGACAATGGCATTTTTCAATAATTCAAGGGCCATAACTCGGTTGTTACTGGTCCGATCTGTCTGGTTTTCGAACTTGTCCGTGCTTTCATTGATATTAACAATCTGGTAAAGATCGGATGAAAAGTGAAGACCTATCGTCTTAACGTTTTAACGGAGGCAAAATATACATTTTTAACTAAATCAAGGGCCATAACTCCGCTGTTACTTGTCCGATCTGACTAGTTTTCGAACTCGACCGAGTTTTTATTGATATTAACAATCTGGTAACGTTTGGTAAATATCAGATGAAAAATGAAGGAAATAAAAATGAAGGAAATATAGTCCTAACGATGCAAAATATAGCATTTTTAACTCAATCAAGGGCCATAACTCCGCTGTTACTGGTCCGAACTGGTTGTTTTTTCCGAGCCTTCATTGATATTAACAATCTGGTAAAGTTTGGTAAGATCGGATAAAAAATGAAGGCCCTACCAGATAAAAGTTAACGACGGACAACGGATGGACGATGGATAACTCGGCATCCCATAAGCTCTGCTCTTCCGCCAGTAGAGCTAACAATAGGCTCAAAAGGGCCTGTGGACGCTCTACTGACTAACATGGCTCTTATAACATCAATGAAGCGAGTGACTGCAATTTAGAAACTTTTGGGGGGGAAAACAGCATTTTTATCTAAATCAAGGGTCATAACTAATAAATCTGGTAAAGTTTGGTAAAGATCGGATGGAAAAATGAAGGCTCTATAGTCTTACGGAGGCAAAATAGAGCATTTAAACTAAATCAAGGGCCATAACTCCGCTGTTACTGGTCCAATCTGGCTGGTATTCGAACTTATCTGAGCTTTTATTGATATTAACAATCTGGTAAAGGTTGGTAAAGATCCGATGAAAAACGAAGGCCCTATCGTCTTAACGAGGCAAAATATAGCATTTTAAACTCAATCAAGGGCCATAACTCCCCGTTAGTGGTTCGAACTTACTGGTTTTCAAAATCTTCCGAGCTTTCATTGATATTAACAGTCTGGTAAACTTTGGTGAAGATCAGATGAAAAATTAAGGCCCTATCGTATTGAGGCAAAATATAGCATTTTTAACGAAATCAAGGGCCATAACTCCGCTGTTACATGTCCAATATGGCTGCTTTTCGAAACTGTGCGAGATTCTATTGATATTAACAATCTGGTAAAGTTTGGTAAAGATCCGAAGAAAAATGAAGGCCCTATCCTCTTAACGAGGCAAAATATAACATTTTTAACTAAATTAAGGGCCATAACATCGCTGTTACTGGTTTGATCTGACTGGTTTTCGAACTTCTCGAAGCTTTGGTTGATATTAACAGTTAGGTAAAGATCGGATGAAAAATGAAGGCACTATCGTCTTAACGAGGCAAAATATAGCATTTATAACTAAATCAAAGGCCATAACTCCGCTGTTACTGGTCCGCTCTGGCTGGTTTTCGAACTTTTCGAGCTTTCATTGACATTAACAATCTGGTAAAGCTTGTAAAGATCGGATGAAAAATGAAGGCCATATCGTCTTAATGAGGCAAAAAATAGCATTTTGAACTAAATCAAGGGCCATAATACCGCTGTTACTGGTCCGATCTGGCTGGTTTCCGAACTTGTCCGAGCTTTCATTGATATTAACAATCTATTAAAGTTTGGTAATGAAGGCTCTATCATCTTAACGAGGCAAAATATAGTATTTTTAACTGAATCAACAATGGCCAAGTTGATACTGGAAAAAATGAATATTTTGAATAATTCAATACATCTAAATAGCTTATAAAAACAAGAAACTACATCTAAACATGACATTAGTTTAAGAATGAATGATATGGAATAAAAAAGAGAAATAAACTGTGTTAACAGTCACTGCAGTAGTTACTCCCCTATCTTTGCAAGCACATCATGTGGTCTCCTCTGAAATCAGCATCAGTGAAAAATGGAACCAATTGCCTTTTCATTTGTTGTATCTCTATTGCAGACCTTCTAAAAAAATTTACTGATTACTTTTTTTTTAATAAACCTATACTTTCAGAATAAATTTAATATTAAAATGTGTTGTTTTAGAGCACATCAGGAAAAGAGGTATGCGATATATCTGCTATGACATCAGTATCCGTAATGACTACTACATAATTGAAGTAAATGGTGTTTCTGAAATTCAAGTTGTTGGCCCATTTCACTTGCACGTGACATTATCTGTACATCCAAAATGCTTTGCAACATGCCTTAATTTTGAAAAGACATGTAATACATTGTAATTATTTCTTTTTTGTTTAGCTTAAATAAGTTTAAAACACAATATATAAAATCACTAGCCTATCAAGTGTCTTTCTGACAAATTAGGGTCTGCTACAAGGATACACTCTGAAGCATATTTTCTCTGATAAAAATGACATGCCTTGAGAAATTCCTGGGGAGAACAATGCTTTTCACACTCTCAGTATACATAGAAATAACAGACAACTAATCGAGGAGTCAGTGTAACACAACTGTATCCTGTTCTTTATTTACAAATAACAGGCAACTAAGCGAGGAGTCAGTGTAACACAACTGTATCCTGTTCTTTATTTACAAATAACAGGCAACTAATAGAGGAGTCAATGTAACACTACTGTATCTTGTTCTTTAATTACATAGAAATAACAGGCAACTAATCGAGGAGTCAGTGTATCACTACTGTATCTTGTTCTATATTTACATATAACAGACAACTAATCGGGGAGTCAGTGTAACACTACTGTATCTTGTTCTTAATTTACATAGAAATAACGGACAACTAATCGAGGAGTCAATGTATCACTACTGTATCTTGTTCTTTATTTACATATAACAGGCAACTAATCGAGGAGTCAGTGTAAACTACTGTATCTTGTTCTTTATTTACATATAACAGACAACTAATCGCGGAGTCGGTGTAACACTATTGTATCTTTTTTTTATTTACATAGAAATAACAGCCAACTACTCGAGGAGTCAGTGTAACACTACTGTATCTTGTTTTTTATTTACATATAACATGCAACTAATCGCGGAGTCAGTGTTAACTACTGTATTTTGTTCTCTATTTACATAGAAATAACAGGCAACTAATCGAGGAGTCAGAGTATCACTACTGTATCTTGTTCTTTATTTACATAGAAATAACATGCAACTAATCGAGGAGTCAGTGTATCACTACTGTATCTTGTTCTTTATTTATATAGAAATAACAAGCAACTAATAAAGGAGTCAGTGTATCACTACTGTATCTTTTGACATATAACAGACAACTAATCGCGGAGTCAGTGTAAACTACTGTATCTTGTTCTTTATTCATACATAAAGACAACTAATTGAGGAGTCAGTGTAAACTACTGTATCTTGTTCTTTATTTACATAGAAATAACAGGCAACTAATCGAGGAGTCAGTGTAACACTACTGTATAATTTTCTTTATTTACATAGAATAACAGGCAACTAATCGAGGAGTCAGTGTAACAATACTGTATCATTCTTTATTTATATGTCTGAGACAACTTATCGAGGAGTCAGTGTAACACTACTGTATCTTGTTCTTTATTTACATATAACAGGCAACTAATCGAGGAGTCAGTGTAACATTACTGTATCTTGTTCTGTATTTACATAGAAACAACCGGCAACTAATCGAAGAGTAACTGTATCAATACTGTATATTCTTCTTTATTTACATAGAAATAACAGGCAACTAATCGAGGAGTCGGTGTATCACTACTGTATCTTGTTCTTTATTTATATAGAAATAACAAGCAACTAATAAAGGAGTCAGTTTATCACTACTGTATCTTTTGACATATAACAGACAACTAATCGCGGAGTCAGTGTAAACTACTGTATCTTGTTCTTTATTCACACATAAAGACAACTAATTGAGGAGTCAGTGTAAACTACTGTATCTTGTTTTTTATTTACATAGAAATAACAGGCAACTAATCGAGGATTCAGTGTATTACTACTGTATCTTGTTCTTCATTTACATAGAAATAACAGGCAACTAATCGAGGAGTCAGTGTATCACTACTGTATCTTTTGACATATTACAGACAACTAATCGCGGAGTCAGTGTAAACTACTGTATCTTGTTCTTTATTTACATAGAAATAACAGGCAACTTATCGAGGAGTCAGTGTATCACTACTGTATCTTGTTCTTTATTTACATAGAAATAACAGGCAACTAATCGAGGAGTCAGTGTATCACTACTGTATTTTTTGTATTGACATATAACAGGAAACTAATCGGGGAGTCAGTCTGACACTACTGTATCTTGTTCTTTATTTACATAGATATAGCAGGCAACTAATCGAGGAGTCAGTGTAACACTACTGTATTTTGTTCTTTATTTAAATATAACAGGCAACTAATCGAGGAGTCAGTGTATCACTCCTGTATCTTGTTCTTTATGTACACAGAACTAACAGGCAACTAATCGAGGAGTCATAGGAACACTACTATACCTTGTTTTTTATTTACATAAAAATAACAGGCAACTAATCGAGGAGTCAGTGTATCACTCCTGTATCTTGTTCTTTATGTACACAGAACTAACAGGCAACTAATCGAGGAGTCATAGGAACACTACTATACCTTGTTTTTTATTTACATAAAAATAACAGGCAACTAATCGAGGAGTCAGTGTATCACTACTGTATCTTATACTTTATTTACATAGAAATAACAGGCAACCAATCGAAGAGTCAGTGAATCACTACTGTATCTTGTTCTTTATTTACATAGAAACAACAGGCAACTAATCGAAGAGTAACTCTATCAATACTGTATCTTGTTCTTTATTTACATAGAAATAACAGGCAACTAATCGAGGAGTCAGAGAAACACTACTGTATCTTCTTTATTTACATATAACAGGCAACTAATCGAGGAGTCAATGTAACACTACTGTTTCTTGTTCTTTATTTACATATAAATTACAGACAACTAATTGAGGAGTCAGTGTATCATTACTGTATCTTCTTTATGTACTTATAACAGACAACTAATCTCTATGTAACTAATCGACGAGTCAGTGTATCACTACTGTATCTTCTTTATTTACATATAACAAGCAATTAATCGAGGAGTCAGTGTAACACTACTGTTTAATTTTCTTTATTTACATAGAATAACAGGCAACTAATCGAGGAGTCAGTGTAACAATACTGTATCTTATTCTTTATTTATATGTCCGAGACAACTTATCGAGGAGTCAGTGTAACACTACTGTATCTTCTTTATTTACATATAACAGGCAACTAATCGAAGAGTCAGTGAATCACTACTGTATCTTGTTCTTTATTTACATAGAAACAACAGGCAACTAATCGAAGAGTAACTCTATCAATACTGTATCTTGTTCTTTATTTACATAGAAATAACAGGCAACTAATCGAGGAGTCAGTGAAACACTACTGTATCTTCTTTATTTACATATAACAGGCAACTAATCGAGGAGTCAATGTAACACTACTGTATCTTGTTCTGTATTTACATAGAAACAACCGGCAACTAATCGAAGAGTCAGTGAATCACTACTGTATCTTGTTCTTTATTTACATAGAAACAACAGGCAACTAATCGAAGAGTAAGTGTATCAATACTGTATCTTGTTCTGTATTTACATAGAAACAACCGGCAACTAATCGAAGAGTCAGTGAATCACTACTGTATCTTGTTCTTTATTTACATAGAAACAACAGGCAACTAATCGAAGAGTCAGTGAATCACTACTGTATCTTGTTCTTTATTTACATAGAAACAACAGGCAACTAATCGAAGAGTAAGTGTATCAATACTGTATCTTGTTCTTTATTTACATAGAAATAACAGGCAACTAATCGAGGAGTCAGTGAAACACTACTGTATCTTCTTTATTTACATATAACAGGCAACTAATCGAGGAGTCAATGTAACACTACTGTATCTTGTTCTTTATTTACATATAAATTACAGGCAACTAATCGAGGAGTTAGTGTATCATTACTGTATCTTCTTTATGTACGTATAACAGACAACTAATCTCTATGTAACTAATCGACGAGTCAGTGTATCACTACTGTATCTTCTTTATTTACATATAACAAGCAATTAATCGAGGAGTCAGTGTAACACTACTGTATAATTTTCTTTATTTACATAGAATAACAGGCAACTAATCGAGGAGTCAGTGTAACAATACTGTATCTTATTCTTTATTTATATGTCTGAGACAACTTATCGAGGAGTCAGTGTAACACTACTGTATCTTGTTTTTTATTTACATATAACATGCAACTAATCGAGGAGTCAGTGTAACACTACTGTATCTTGTTCTTTACATATAACAGGCAACTAATAGAAGAGTCAGTGTAACACTACTGTATCTTGTTCTTGATTTACATATAATAGGCAATTAATCGAGGAGGCAGTGTATTAATACTGTATCTTCTTTATTTACATATAACAGAAAACTAATTGAGGTGTCAGTTTAAACTACAGTATCTTGTTCTTAATTTACATATAATAGGCAACTAATCAAGAAGTCAGTGTAAACTACTCTATCTTGTTTTTTATTTACATATAACAGACGACTAATCGAGGAGTCAGTGTAACACTACTGTATCTTGCTCTTTATTGACACATAACAGACAACTAATCGAGGAGTCAATGTAACACTACTGTATCTTGTTCTTTATTTACATATAACAGGCAACTAATCGAGGAGTCAGTGTAACACTACTGTATCTTGCTCTTTATTGACACATAACAGACAACTAATCGAGGAGTCAATGTAACACTACTGTATCTTGTTCTTTATTTACATATAACAGGCAACTAATTGAGGAGTCAGTCTAACATTACTGTATCTTGTCTTTATTTACATATAACAGGCAACTAATCGAGGAGTCAGTGTATCTTTACTGTATCTTGTTCCTTATTTACATATAACAGGCAACTAATCGAGGAGTTAGTGTAACATAACTGTATCTTGTTCCTTATTTACATATAACAGGCAACTAATCGAGGAGTCAGTGTATCACTACGGTATCTTCTTTATTTACATAGAAATAACAGGCAACTAATCGAGGAGTCAGTGTAACACTACTGTATCTTGCTCTTTATTGACACATAACAGACAACTAATCGAGGAGTCAATGTAACACTACTGTATCTTGTTCTTTATTTACATATAACAGGCAACTAATCGAGGAGTCAGTGTAACACTACTGTATCTTGTTCTTTATTTACATATAACAGGCAACTAATTGAGGAGTCAGTCTAACATTACTGTATCTTGTCTTTATTTACATATAACAGGCAACTAATCGAGGAGTTAGTGTAACATAACTGTATCTTGTTCCTTATTTACATATAACAGGCAACTAATCGAGGAGTCAGTGTATCACTATGGTATCTTCTTTATTTACATAGAAATAACAGGCAACTAATCGAGGAGTCAGTGTAACACTACTGTATCTTGCTCTTTATTGACACATAACACACAACTAATCGAGGAGTCAATGTAACACTACTGTATCTTGTTCTTTATTTACATATAACAGGCAACTAATCGAGGAGTCAGTGTAACACTACTGTATCTTGTTCTTTATTTACATATAACAGGCAACTAATTGAGGAGTCAGTCTAACATTACTGTATCTTGTCTTTATTTACATATAACAGGCAACTAATCGAGGAGTCAGTGTATCTTTACTGTATCTTGTTCCTTATTTACATATAACAGGCAACTAATCGAGGAGTTAGTGTAACATAACTGTATCTTGTTCCTTATTTACATATAACAGGCAACTAATCGAGGAGTCAGTGTATCACTACGGTATCTTCTTTATTTACATAGAAATAACAGGCAACTAATCGAGGAGTCAGTGTAACACTACTGTATCTTGCTCTTTATTGACACATAACAGACAACTAATCGAGGAGTCAATGTAACACTACTGTATCTTGTTCTTTATTTACATATAACAGGCAACTAATCGAGGAGTCAGTGTAACACTACTGTATCTTGTTCTTTATTTACATATAACAGTCAACTAATCGAGGAGTCAGTGTAACACTACTGTATCTTGTTCTTTATTTACATATAACAGGCAACTAATTGAGGAGTCAGTCTAACATTACTGTATCTTGTCTTTATTTACATATAACAGGCAACTAATCGAGGAGTCAGTGTATCTTTACTGTATCTTGTTCCTTATTTACATATAACAGGCAACTAATCGAGGAGTTAGTGTAACATAACTGTATCTTGTTCCTTATTTACATATAACAGGCAACTAATCGAGGAGTCAGTGTAACATAACTGTATCTTGTTCCTTATTTACATATAACAGGCAACTAATCGAGGAGTTAGTGTAACATAACTGTATCTTGTTCCTTATTTACATATAACAATCAACTAATCGAGGAGTCAGTGTATCTTTACTGTATCTTGTTCCTTATTTACATATAACAGGCAACTAATCGAGGAGTTAGTGTAACATAACTGTATCTTGTTCCTTATTTACATATAACAGGCAACTAATCGAGGAGTCAGTGTAACATAACTGTATCTTGTTCCTTATTTACATATAACAGGCAACTAATCGAGGAGTTAGTGTAACATAACTGTATCTTGTTCCTTATTTACATATAACAGGCAACTAATCGAGGAGTTAGTGTAACATAACTGTATCTTGTTCCTTATTTACATATAACAGGCAACTAATCGAGGAGTTAGTGTAACATAACTGTATCTTGTTCCTTATTTACATATAACAGGCAACTAATCGAGGAGTCAGTGTAACATAACTGTATCTTGTTCCTTATTTACATATAACAGGCAACTAATCGAGGAGTTAGTGTAACATAACTGTATCTTGTTCCTTATTTACATATAACAGGCAACTAATCGAGGAGTTAGTGTAACATAACTGTATCTTGTTCCTTATTTACATATAACAGGCAACTAATCGAGGAGTTAGTGTAACATAACTGTATCTTGTTCCTTATTTACATATAACAATCAACTAATCGAGGAGTCAGTGTATTACTACTGTATCTTGTTCCTTATTTACATACAGTTGCAATAGTTTTGTGTTCAACCATTGTAATGTCAATCGTCTTATGTTGTACAAACCTATAATGTAACTTTTGTCACGTTATACTGGGGTGGCGTGGATAAGCTTGGTTGATATGAATCACTGAGGACCGTGGTTCAAATCTCGAGAGCGCCATTGAGTTTCGTCAATGTTTTCTGAAGGAACAAACACTTTCCCTTAGCCTTGTCTTCAGTTGGGGACATAACCGGCAGTCCCGTATATCAGAGTATATCCTCCGACCTCGTTAAAGAACCACAGGAATCTATTCCTTAGTATTGTAAGAGTAGGGCAGGTTCCAAGATTCCTGTTTATCCTTCCTCTCTCGCTGAGGCGGCTCTAAATAACATTATGTGTTGATGATCCGCTAAACAACATACATTTGTCATGTTATATTAAAGGCAATTCAAGAAAGAAAACAAACATTGCGTATGTTTAAGGATATTTATTATCAAGGTCTATCTTTTAATTAAATGATTTCTTTCACTGAAATTAAAATTTGAAGTTTTTGCAATAGAAATTTATAAATGTTAACAATAAGATACAGTTTCACGCTTTAGTCAAATTTTGATCCCCAAGACCATTCATTGCCAAGCAAACTGTTATTCAAAAGATGACAATGGGTGTTTGAAAACGAAATTTTATTATTCAGAACCATGTGATATTCATGATGTTTTCAAGTAACTGTTTGCTTGACAAAGGTTGTGGGCCTAAAATATGAGTAAAGAGGGGAACTTTATACTTGTGTGAGTGACCTTTCCTGAGAATTCTGAAATATAATGATGGTTTAATATCCTTTGCATTTAAAACTTTCATAATTGTTTTCTTTTCCAATATTTTATAATTATGCATTTTTCAGTGCATATATTTTTGCAAACATATGATTGTGGGACTCTTTTCCAAGATGTTTCCCCAATGTTTGATTTATCGGTTTCCTCCTGGATTTGCATTCATTTTCGAATCAACAATAAACCAAGCTGCAATTCTGCATTACATTCAGTTTTCCAACAACAGCTCTGCTCTGTTAAAGGTAACTGTCTAGCCAGTCAGAACAAACATCAACAATAATGAGATATTTTGTTATTTTAAACAAGAACACATATGGTCCAGTTATTAATAAATAAGATTTTGCTTGATTCCAGAAAATGTCAAAATTGTACATCTTTATTAATAAATTTATTAAAACTTATCTTTTTAGACAAATACAAGATGCTATTGTTTGTCATTTAATACATGTTGTTAGTTTTAGTTCTTATTGGAATTATAGGAAAAATAATGAGAAATACTTTATAGGATCGTTCATCAGTCTCATATGGCATGGTGGTAAATTACTGATGTTGCTGAATTGGGTTTTACGGTAAACCAACACAAAAGGGTTATATGGCGCCAACAGGAATGAACATTCCTGACCCACATCTATTTACTTTGAGATAAAAAACAAGAAATGTCACTGTTAAGTGACAAATGCCCCCGAAGTGACCTTTGACCTCTTAAGTGTGACCTTGACCTTGGAGCCACAGACCTGGATTTTGTGCTCGACACGTCCTCTTGTTGTGGTGAACACTTGAGCCAAGTTATTTGAAAATCCATCCATTATGAATGTCAGAGTTATTAACCGAACACGAAAGCACTTCATTTTGACCTCTAAGTATGACCTTGACCTTGCAGCCATGGACCTGGATTTTGTGCGTGACATGTCGTCTTGTTGTGGCGAGCAATTGTGCCAAGTTATTTGAAAATCCGTCCATTATTGTCAGAGTTATTTATCGGACACGATTGAGCGAAGGGATGGAAGGACTGACGGATGGTGCGACTACCTTCGGGGGCATAAAAAACTGCAGAATGAGCCTAGAACCTTCTCACCTGCAGAACTGCAGAGTTGCTGCAAATTCTCTTGTAAACACTCCATTTTCCGCTGGAGCCACCACTGAAGTAGCACCTGAAACAATACAGGGATCCCGATGAAGACCTTTAATGAACATGGCAAAAACGACAAAATGAACATGAATTCAAGGGGTGGGTGGGGAAGGGGTGTGTGGATTTTACCACTCTGCCTGAATAGGCAGTGACTTTATTCTTGCCCGGGAACCACACAGGGTAAATTATTGATGAGTTTTATAAAATGTATATTATACGTGTGTTTTTTGACACTCAACAGGTTTATAAGATCAACTTATTTATCAACATGGCTTAGTCTAACTGTAAGGGTCAATACAAGGCTAGTTGTACTGACCACACAAAGTAAGATTAGAAGTAGAAAGGCTTTAAGATATACTGGCTATTCTATAATATGCTCGGACTAAAGGAAAATTAGCACTGCCAAAAGTGTCTAAAAAAAATAAAAATATTGGCTGCGTCAAAAGGGCCTCAAGGAAGATTGACCAAGCCAACTGGATCACTATCTGTAATTAAAATAATTTTCTTATTTACTTACTCAAGATTTAAGTAATTTTTCAGTCAAAAATAAACTTTACAAAATCAACACTTCACATCAATTACTTGATAATTAGTTTTTCAACTTGAACTATTCTTGCAGCAAAACATAGCTCAATAGATTTGTTTGAAATACTAAATCAATGTATATCATGTAAATAACAACTGCTCAACTTCTGATGGGGCTGGAGGCAATTTGGATGTCATTTCATGAGTAAATCTTATTTATTGACCAATAATTAAAATTGTAAAACAATTCGGTTCACCGTGCATAAAATAAGTAAATGTTCACAAATAACTGCTGATAAATTGAATATTTGTTAAAAAATAGTTGCAATAACAAATTATCTTCCCAAAATTATCTACTGTTTTGATATTAATAAAAATATATATTTTATATAGCTATTTTCCAGACCAAACATAAATAGCAGATTTGTTGTGTTTTCCAGACAAAACATAAGCTCGCAGACTTGTTTTTTAGTTTTCCAGACAAAACAAAAACTCACAGATTTTTAATTTTCCAGACCAAACATAAACTAGAGTCTTGTCAAAATTTGTTTTCCATGAATAATAATTAAACCAGATGGAACACAAGACATAATTTAGTGTAGTTAATCTTTTATATGAAATTGAATAACCTTATATCGCTTTTGTTTTAATTTGAATAGAAACCCAGCTATCTTCCAGTTCGCCTCCAGTCCCTGTAACAAACATGAAATAAACAGATACAGGACTGAAATAAACACACAGACAAGGAACAATAACAATAGTAAATACGGCTGTTTCTTATTTGAATTACCTGCTAATGGATACAAAAAGTTTGCGACATATTTCCATAAAACGAACTAAATTAATAAAACCCATTCAGTTAAAAGCATATAGTGCTCAACTGGATTTATTTTTGAAAATAAACTATTGACAAAAGGAAATAACTATTGGCCATTGTAACAAATATTATGATTGGACAATGATAAATGTCATGTGACTGTTTTATGATATTTGATTGGCTGTCGTAATCCATACCTACTCTAAATTCTTTAAGCAGAAGGCAATATTTGTCACTGGACAATGACAGCTATGGTGTACTTTGGAATAAATAATGAATAATGAATTCGATTTTCATTTATACAAATATTGTTTTGTAATAAAGTTTTGTTTTTTTCTTCTTTTTCTTCATTTGCCACATAGCTTACTTATTTATACAAGCTTTTCACTTCAAAAATAAACTCCGAATAAGCCATTTTCTTTCATCAAATTAGGCAATAACAATTTACATAGAACATTTCAATAGCAGGCATGTTTGATTTAAACATGCCTGCTATTGACATGTTTGATTTAAACCTGCCTTTATTTGACTGGATTGCTTATTGTTTAATACGGTACAACACTACGTATACACGTTATTGCTAAAGTAATTAACAAAACTAAAAACATATAATTCAACTACTATATAAAATATATTACTTTTGATAAAATATTGCTTTTTTGTCATGTTCCATTTATTAAAAAAAAAAGTACATTTTCTATGAATATACCTTATTTTATTTCACAAATACAGACTACCAGTAAATACTTGGAAATATAAGTCCAATAAAATTTGTATTTTTTGCAGTAAAAAAAATATATGAAAATTCTTTTCACCAGTGAAAAACTTTTTATCACCAGTGAAATAACACTTTGTAATTATCACAATGTTCCACGTTGGATGAGGCTGTACATAACAGATAACTAAAAATTGCACCAGCGTGAATTTGATATTTTGAAATACAATTATTTTGGTATTTATGCTTCTGTTTCAAAAACAACCGCTTATTTTCTAAATAATAACATTTTGAAATTATAAAATTATGTAATATTCTAAAGTTCAAAAAAGCAAACAGTTTAATTTTACATTAACCCCTAATACAAAGGTATGTATTTAATAAAATGAAAATTCAGATTTCTGAATATCTGCTATTAATTACTACATGTTGTGTATATAATTATATGCTGTTGTGTATATAGTTGTGCTATTTTGTGTATACTATTATATGCTGTTGTGTATACAAGTATATGCTGTTGTGTATGTAGGTATATGCTGTTGTGTATATATTTTAAATGTTGTTGTGTATAAATGTTGTTGTGTATATAAATGTATGCTGTTGCGTATATATTTGTATGCTGTTGTGAATATATTCATATGCTGTACAGTTATTTTCTAAATAATAACATTTTGAAATTATAAAATTATGTAATATTCTTAAAGTTCAAAAAAGCAAAAAGGTTAACAGGAATTTTACATTAACCCCCTAATACAAAGGTATGTACTTAATAAAATAAAAATTCAGACTTCTGAATATCTGCTATTAATTACTACATGTTGCGTATATAATTATATGCTGTTGTGTATATATTTGTGCTATTTTGTGTATAATATTATATGCTGTTGTGTATACAAGTATATGCTGTTGTGTAGGTAGGTATACGCTGTTGTGTATATATTTAAATGTTGTTGTGTATATAATTATATGCTGTTGTGTATATGTGCTAATTATATGCTGTTGTGTATACAAGTATATGCTGTTGTGTAGGTAGGTATATGCTGTTGTGTATATATTTAAATGTTGTAGGCATATGCTGTTGTGTATATATTTGAATGCTGTTATGTATAATTTAAATGCTGTTGTGTATATATCTATATGATGTTGTGGATTTAATTATAGGCTGTTGTGTATATATGTGCACAAAGTTGTGTATATATTTAAATTCTATTGGGTATTTAAATTCTGTTGTTTATATGTATATGCTGTTGTGTATATAGGTATATGATGTTGTGTATACCTTTGTTCGCTGTTGTTTACTTTTATCTGTTGTGTATATATTAAAATTCTGTTGTGTATATATTAAAATTCTGTTGTTTATATATTTGTAAGCTATTGTGGATTTAATGATAGGCTGTTATGTATACGGGTATTCACTGTTGTGTATAAATTGATATGCCGTTGTGCATATTTTCATATGCTGTTGTGTATATATTCATATGCTGTTGTGCATATATTCATATGCTGTTGTGTATATATTCATATACCGTTGTGTATAAATTTATATGCTGTTGTGCATATATTCATATGCTGTTGTGTATATATTCATATGCTGTTGTGCATATATTCATTTGCTGTTGTGTATATATTCATATGCCGTTGTGTATAAATTTATATGCTGTTGTGTATATATTCATATGCTGTTGTGTATATATTCATATGCTGTTGTGTATACAGGTATTTGCTGTTGTGTATACAGGTATATGCCATTGTGTATATATTTATATGCTGTTGTGTATACACTTATGCAGCCACCAAGGTGTCCTGGAGTGACGAGTAGGTACAGTTTGATCTTCCACAGATGGGATCACGCGAGAAGAAACGCTCAAACTCTAGAGGCTTCTGACAAAATTCGCACGACTTGGGACAGATACTTCCATGAAGCTCCAGACCGTTCTTCTTCCAAACCAGTATAAGTTTATCAACCATGTCATCCATCATTTTGGTGGTGTGGTGAGGGGTGGGGGCGATGCGAAGTCTCTCCTGCCCCAGGGGCACTGTGGGATAGTTGATGGCCTGTATGTAAATGGAGTGGTCCTGAAGTAGGTCGTTGCTAAGCTTGGTTGCCAAGGCAGCATCCCCAACCTGACATAGAAAATGCTCCTATGTTAACAACACAAAACATGATCCAGAATGGGAGCATATAGTTTTATAAAAAACAATTGTGAAAGAATAAATGGGAAAAAAAGATACAAACTGTTCTCAAGATATTTTTCTCTTTTTTTTTACATCAAATAGTAATAGATATTGACTTAATTTAGAGACACATTTTGGAGTTTATTGTATGAACACAGAATTCGAAGATATTGCACTAACACATATTTTAATATTACAATTAGTCAAAGTCTGCATATACCAGTACTTACACATGAATGGAATAACGATAAAATCAGCATAATTTGGATATACATCTAGCTTTTGATCCATAAATCTAACCTTTAGACAGATTGATCAACAACATAAGGTCAACAAACCCAGCTGCAATAGAAGCTTGATACACTTTATTCCTGACTGATACACACATAGTGAAAGTATAATTTAGTGTCATATTCATATTATACATACGTGTACAGGGATGATGTGACTGGGACAGTGCAGGGCCGGTATTCCAGAATCTACAAGCTTCTCACGTAGATACCTCACCGCTTCTTGGTGTTTAAACCGTAACTGCCGACCTTCATCACTACGTAGCACCTGTGTGTGGTACATGGATAAACAGATTTAACATCATGTCAAGCTCATATATATATGTCAAGGTAATATCTCAGGGTCATATATGTCAAGGTCATATGTCCAGGTCATATATGTATGTTGAGGTCACAAGACAAGGTCACAAATGCCAAGGTCATATATGAAGGTCGAATGTCAAGGTCATATACAAATCTCTTAAAGTATCTTGTATGTAAAACTAAGACACAAGAACTAATGTAGTCTTTGTGTAATTACAGAAAGATGAAAAGATACTTAAAGCAGAAATCCAACAAATTAAAATAGTTCTGACTAGCCACTATAATTACTATAGTACATACCCTGATGGATGCCAGCGCTCCTGCCAGAGTGGTGGGTGGTAGTGACGTGGTGAATATAAACCCAGCTGCGTAACTCCGTATCATGTCCACCGTACTAGCAGAGCCTGCTATGTAGCCACCAATATTGCCGAAGGCTTTTCCTAAAGTACGAAATAACATATTCAATAAAAACATTATCTACGCAACTTCTCATATCATTTAAATTTCAGTGGATAAATATGAGGCCAGATGCATTTACTGTACAGACAGGGCTCGCACGGTGATATGTAAATAGAGCAAAATGCACATGAAAATGAAATATGGTGCAAGAAAACACATTTGCAAAAAAAAATTGTGCAAAAGAATCAAAACCATATTTTTGCAATGACTAATTGTTATCTTTCGAAATAAACATGGGTACAGCGCTATAACCATACAGTACATTAGATACCCAGTCTAACATGTGTCATATGCATGATAGATTACGGTAGTAACCAGGAATTTATTAGCAAGTTACTTACTTAGACACTTGATATAAGGTCTGGTATAAGACGTATCACCACAAGACACATCATGTTATTTAATCAGTGAAGATTCCATTGCTGTCTGTTTTAAACTAAAACTATTACGAAAACCTCAAAAATCACAGTTAGGAATATATAAAGATTGAACAATCTTTGACTTTGAAAGACCAAATGTTGCATGGTAGTTAATTCTTTCAGATAGAATATCCAGTTATCTAACCATTGCATACCTAGTGTTCCTGTAATGATGTCCATCTGGTCCATGCATCCATCCCTCTCCCCCACACCAGCCCCGTTCCTTCCATACAGACCCACAGCATGTACCTCATCCACGAATGTCAGAGCCCCGTATTTGTGTGACACGTCACACAGTTCCTTCAGGGGACACACAGCACCTACAATCAATATTTTTTATACATATATAATTATAAAATTCGAATTAAGGACATTATTGTACATTTAATTATAAACTTGCCCTACAGTGTTGGAAAACAAGTATTATTCTCCAAAGTTGAAGATAAAACCTGATTGGTGTCGAAGATAAACTTGTTATTGACAAAAAAACGTCATAAAAATATTGGCCTATGTCTTTCAAGTTGAGATCTTTCCAGTGGTGTCTGAAAAATGGCTTTATTTCGACTTATCATCAATATTAATCACTGACAACCGGAGTCAGAATATTTCTTTCAAAACACACGTGGTCCTGCTTTAATTTCATTAAGCGATGTAAAAGCTGATATTAGCAGGATTTTATAACGGATATTTCGACAATAGAACATGTTTAAAAACTAAATTTTATTGAAAAGATGCGATAACCTGTATAAAATTACCTATTAAAT
Source organism: Cyrtodaria siliqua (assembly GCA_037043455.1). Classification (NCBI taxonomy): domain Eukaryota; kingdom Metazoa; phylum Mollusca; class Bivalvia; order Adapedonta; family Hiatellidae; genus Cyrtodaria; species Cyrtodaria siliqua. The sequence continues at coordinate 43,324 of JAWPHD010009420.1, read as the reverse complement.
GTTTTAATTTTACAATATGAAAACTTTTTTAGCCGAAATTAAGGTTTTATTTCATACCCCAGCCAACCCCGTTTTCGTTTCTTGGAGAAGGGGTTGAATGGGGTGTCTGACTCCGTAATGAGTGTTTTATATATATATACATGTACATACATACTAAACCAATAATAAACCATCAAGCACAAGTTAACTTCCTACTGACAGAAAACACGAATTTCATGGTTTATGCTCATCCAATAAGAAAAGAACTGTGAAATACCCTAGAGCAAGGAATTACCGGTTTAATAATAGCATTCCTTTAATTTAGCTGACCATGCGATCAGCTGTTTATCATGTGTTTAAACTCAGTGTTGCCTGTTGCTGACTGGAATCAACTGGATTAAATAACCGACCGATGCATAATTATAAGGTAACTCATGTTTTATAAATATGAAATAATGATTTAAAATAACAAACACTTATACAAACTACTATCATTATTTCACAGTTCAATTAAAATACTGAATTCTAGCATTTTGTTGCGTGTGTCTGAATTCCCACAATTAAAATGATCACGCACTTCCTGTGCTCACAATGTGTATAATTACGGGATTTACCAATGCATTTGAACATTAAATTTGATCAGTTTTTTGCTTTTATTTTAAAATTATAAAACTTTTATGAATTTGTGATGTGTCCCAAACTAAAAATAATTATTTTCCTAAAATTCAACGTTTTCCCAATCCTTATACGGTGAATACAGTAAATGAGCTCAGTATAAAACAGCGATAGATTTTTGGGAAATGGAAATTAGGCATGTAAACATAAAAAGGTTGTATGGCACCAATATATTCAGTATTTACAACAAAGCCATTACACCAGATTTATCTCATGTGTTCATAATATATTGCATGGTTACCCATCAATTATTAGATTACCAACACGTGGTCGCAAAATACAGACTTGTTTTTCATTTACATCAATATAAAGAGTGCGTATTTGCAACAAATGTATTTGTTCTGATCGCAGGCTTTAATTCATCTCAAGGTTGTTTTAACCTCTATGATAACATGATAGTTATGAAACACAAGTAACAAGAAGAAGTTTTGCTATGCGATACAATGTCCCCTACCGGTCATTGTGTGATAATTTATTTTTTTGGAGGATAATTCATTTTCTCCTTGGATAAAGTGACACATGAACATGTAATTCATAATGTAACAGCAATGCAATGCATTACTGCATTAGGTAGCGTGTTAAATTTAGAAGCCTAAAATTCTCAATTAAGTGTACGAGACTTAAGCATAACTTCTCATATAAGCTACCTACCCATAAAGCTTCATTTATTGAGCGGAAACCATACTTCTATTTTTAGAAGCAGTGACCTTGACCTTGACTCCAGTGACCCCAAATGCAATTTCAAGCCTTCTTTTCATAAAGGCTACCTACCCATAGTTTCATTCCGATATCACATTCCTAACTGAAGTTTTTGAGCGGAAACCGTTTTATCTATTTTTAGTAACAGTGACTTTGACCTTGACCTCAGTGACCCCAAATTCAATCCCAAGCTTTCTTTTCATATAAGCTACCTACCCATGAAGTTTCATTTCAATATCTCATTCCTTACTGAAGTTATCGATTGGAAACGAAGTGCGACAGACTGACGGACTGACAGGCGGAGTGCAATCCTATGCAATCTATGACCGGTATGGGACAAATAAAGGGTTTGGAGGCAGACAATTACCATCCATGGAATGCACGGTTTCAAATGCCACAATTTTGGGCGTCGCTGGATCTATTTGCTTGAGAAGATGTTCCAAGTGTTCCGGATCATTGTGACGAAACACGTGCTTGGGCGCACCACTTGTACGTATACCGTGAATCATCGAGGCATGGTTCCCTGCATCGGACAGAATGTGCACACCTGAAATACAGTGGTAAAAGTAGGTCAATTAAAAATCATAACATCATTTCAACAAAGAATGTTAAAGGCAAAGTATGATTATTAAAATATAAAATGGAACACCTGACTTTTTATTACTTGGGGAATTATGAATGAAAGTCTTTATTTATCGAGGGTGACCCAATTAGTAAGTAATCTTCCTTGGGGCTCTCTATGAAAATAGAATTAACACTTTGCAAAACTATGCCAAATATTAAATACTGTATTTCATATATCATGTGAACTTTAATATTATCGTGTGTCCCATGAACACTGCAATAATGAATAAAATGGGCTGTGTGAAGGGCGATCAAATGCTATATCTAACATGGTTTATTAAAATACTCAGTGCTGATTGGTTATCTAGGAGTTGTCAAAAATGCTATCAAGACCTTTGCCATCAACCATTAGAACATCATTTTAAATGTTTTTCAATGTCGGAAAACGTCTAAAACAATGATAACGTTAGCTTAAAGCAACGTTATGTTCAAACAACAAATTGAAATTGTTGAAACATGATAAAGCTGTATATTTTCTTCATTTGGTGCCGAGAGATGGACATACAATGCAAGTTTTAAGAATGTGTTTGTGTTATGTTCAATCTCTCGAAAATATGTGTATAAAGTACATGAAAAACCATGTCAGATAAGAAATAAAATATTTCCAGCAGGTTAATATTGTGCGAGATAAAAACCGGGTCTATCGAAACCGCGGCCCTTGGTATTGATGGTCTTCAAGTCCCACCCACCAGGTATCGATCTGGAACAATATAAACCCGCTGGAAATATTTTATTTCTCAACCCTTGTTTGTTTGTATGGTGTTTTACGTCATTTTCAACACATGTAAGGTTATATATGACGGTCGTTTTTTGTGGTGGAGGCAGACCACCCACTTTTCCTGGGTATAACCAGTACTGTACACCTGCCGCCTCTGTATGAATCGACACTTCCTCACTTACAAGTCGAGCTCCCAGTGGGATTTGAACCCGCAGCGGTGAGAGACGAAGGTTTACAACCCTTAACCCGCTATCTGGGTTAACGAAGGATGCAAAGGCTATTATTGCTGTGCTTAGCGGGTTAAAGGTTAATTTGATGGTAATTGTTATTATATTACTCAACACTAAGTCTGTACCATTCTGTAAAGGTTGAAAATAAACATATTGTGGTTAAAACCAACACAGGATACAGTACCTGGGAGTGACTTTCCCAGAGTGTAAAGCGTGGAATCATTAGCAACAAAACAGGACGTGAACACAAGAGCTGCTTCCTTGCCATGGAGGGAGGCCAATTCTCTCTCTAGCTCCTCGTGCAGTGGTGAATTTCCCGATATATTACGTGTCCCACCAGCGCCAGCACCGTGGTCATTCAACGCATTCCTGAAAATATATACACATCTTAGGAGGGCAGTGACTTCAGACTGTTATGCAAATACCAAGGGGAATAATCAGACTGGTGTAGAAAGAAAGGTCGAGAGTATGGCAAAATAATAATGAGAACCTAGGTTCTCAGTGGTGACTAACTGAGCATACACAATTTTGTGATTTTGTCAGGGTTTAAACTGGAGGGCGACATAAGAGACGAAGTCGCTTTTTCCTCGCTTTATTTTAGTCGACGGTAAAGTTGAAGCCTTTTTTTCTGCACTCGAGTGGAGTGAATCCAACCGTTAAATTGACCTGATGTGTATCTCTCAGGACAGGTGTAGACATCACAGAGAAGGGATTATATTAATCGCTGTGATCGATCACAGCGGAAACCCTGCAGAGCATGCTTGCCAACTGCTATGATATCTCACGAGGCAAATTTCACACTGCGCCATTCTGATTTACATTTTTGATAGTACAGGGAATACACACGCCTTATCCAATGAAACAATTGGTCAATGGTAGCTTCAGTTAGTCAGACTAATGTCAGGGGTCAAGCAAGACTCCAAAAAGAAGGAGAAGTGAAGTGACTTCTCCCTCCAGTCAAAACAGGGAGAAGTTTTTCAAAACAGGGAGACTTAAGGTCGGTCGACATGAGACAGACGTTTAAATATCGAGTTCTTAACCGTTATTTTATTAATTACTTGTATTGGGATTATTACTGTTATAAAACTAAAATAATGCATAATATTAATAAAGCATGTATTATTATTATCATTTTGTTATTATTATTATTATTATTTTCCCACGGCCTTACAAACTTCAAAGTGAACAGTGCCAAAAACCCTTTCTGTCTTGAACATACCAACTAAAATCGTATAACTTTATTATTTTTTTTATTTTTTTCCCCCGGCAGACTTTCATCAGCTTTACGTCTTTGACCGGAGTGAGATTTAGATGCATTTTCAACCCTAACCAACTTGACAGAGACATGTTGATCAAATGCATTATTCTCGTCTTCGTTTCATTTTTATTGAAAAATACTAATTATTCGATAATTACACCAAACTTAGTTTTCATTCATACCCGCATTGAGTAACAAAAAACAAAATCATTAATTAATCCATAAACATAGATACGTTATTGATGTCAGGCAATACATTTTTGTTGATTTCTCTGTCAATAAAATAATTACAAACTCGCTTTATACCAAACACATTGCTTTATTTCATAATTAGTCGTCAATAATACACACAATCAAAGTTTGCAGGTTTGCTTATTAAAGATTCTTTACAACTGTGCCGATGTCAATAATATAATTTATATACACCATCTTTAATATTAATTATCGCAGGAGATTTTTCAAAGTACCTCATTGTCAATCATAATCATAACCCCCGCCCTTGCGCAATATTCTGTAGTACGATTTTTAATTATTCACCAAACGAAAAAATACGACAGCTTTGATTGGTTTACTTAAATAGAATGCGCACATGATTCCCCCACATGATATAATCACGTGATCGCCTAACGAGCAAACATGGTGGTTAATAATCACATCTCGCCTTAGGCAAGCCGATAACGATCGATAATTTATTAGGCTACTGCCCTGATTAGATGAGAGTCGGGTTGTTATTTAATGATAATGGGATTAAATAAGGTATGTGTGATACACGCGCTGATTGTGTATTTTAGCAGCTTTTTTATTATGAGGTTAATCACATTTGAAATTGCCGCAATTGACCCGAATTTGCAAAAAATGACGGCCACTCAAATTTCCATATGAATAAAAAAGCGAAGTCGGCCAAATTAAAGCGAAGTTTTTAGCGACTTCGCCTAATCGCGTGACCCCGTAATGTGTGTTTAAAACCTGATAATTGTCCTGAGGTGAGTAAATGATACCACCGAATAATAATTAGAGTTGCGTTTTCTTAATTGTTTGATATGATGGACCTTTTGGCATTCAAAACAACCTGAAATTTCAAAAAAGTTTGTAGTTGTTGATATTTTTAGTTTCGGCGATATTTCCCAGCCGGAAAAGTGTGGTGTCATATAGTAGTTTGGATAGGTACATGATTTTGGATGGAGGAAAACGTTTCTTTTACTATGTATAATTGAATTAGTTTAACACGAGGGTGCCCACTCATGTCCAGGCAGTCGTTACTGCACCTCACAACTTACCTGACAGCCTCAGTCACACGGGGGTGCCAACTCATGCCCAGGTAGTTGTTACTGCACCACACAACTTACCTGACAGCCTCAGTCACACGGGGGTGCCAACTCACACTCAGGTAGTCGTTACTGCACCACACAACTTACCTGACAGCATCAGTCATGGTAGTCGTTACTGCACCACACAACTTACCTGACAGCCTCAGTAACACGGGGGTGCCAACTCATGCCCAGGTAGTCATTACTGCACCACACAACTTACCTGACAGCATCAGTCACACGGGGGTGCCAACTCATGCCCAGGTAGTCGTTACTGCACCACACAACTTACCTGACAGCATCAGTCATGGTAGTCGTTACTGCACCACACAACTTACCTGACAGCATCAGTCATGGTAGTCGTTACTGCACCACACAACTTACCTGACAGCCTCAGTCACACGGGGGTGCCAACTCATGCCCAGGTAGTCGTTACTGCACCACACAACTTACCTGACAGCATCAGTCACACGGGGGTGCCAACTCATGCCCAGGTAGTCATTACTGCACCACACACTGATGTCCTTCTTCTCGCCAGTAAATTCCTCTGCATAAGGAAATGCAGTTCCTTTACGTAGAACCTTCTTGAAAACTCGGTACGAATGATCACGTTTTTTCTTCTCAATTTGGGTGTTGAAAAAGTTCTCGTAGTTGAACACGTTAGCATTCATGTCTGAAAATGAAACAGAAACTTTTTTTAAACAAAGGGATTTTTATTTGAGTTGATTTACACTTGACTCAATGATGCCAAATCTAATAGGTATCTCCGCCATAATGTTGATGTCGAAGTATACTGACAATAGGTTTTATTATAATACAGTTGCATATGCCATTGTTTGCCAGAGGCAAGGTATTGGTTTGAGGTGAAAATAGAAAAATGATTGACAACTGGCATCATGTAAATTCTATGAATAGTGTGACTAAATTAAATTCAAGCATACGGTATACTGAACCGTAAGATTAGTTGGTAGTTGTATAAGCAACCATTATATAAATGTGAACATAAGATTAGTTGGTAGTTGTATAAGCACATTATATAAATGTGGACATAAGATTAGATGGTAGTTGTATAAGCACATTATATAAATGTGGACATAAGATTAGATGGTAGTTGTATAAGCACATTATATAAATGTGGACATAAGATTAGTTGGTAGTTGTATAAGCACATTATATAAATGTGGACATAAGATTAGTTGGTAGTTGTATATGCAACCATTATATAAATGTAAATGTAAGATAAGTTGGTAGTTGTATAAGCAACCATTATATAAATGTGGACATAAGATTAGTTGGTAGTTGTATAAGCACATTATATAAATGTGGACATAAGATTAGATGGTAGTTGTATATGCAACCATTATATAAACTGGACGTAAGATTAGTTGGTAGTTGTATAAGCAACCATTATATAAATGTAAATGTAAGATTAGTTGGCAGTTGTATATGCAACCATTATATAAATGTGAACGTAAGATTAGTTGGTAGTTGTATAAGCAACCATCATATAAATGTGGACGTAAGATTAGTTGGTAGTTGTATAAGCAACCAATATATAAATGTGAACGTAAGATTAGTTGGTAGTTGTATTAGCACATTATATAAATGTGGATGTAAGATTAGATGGTTGTTGTATAAGCAACCATTATATAAATGTGGACATAAGATTAGTTGGTAGTTGTATAAGCAACCATTATATAAATGTGGATGTCACTTTCATGTGCACAGTTTAGAATTTCATGTAGGCTCTCTGAGGGACTGCAATTTAACCAAAGAGGGTAAGCAAGTACAGTGGTCAGAGATCATTTTGCTTTTTATCTGGGTTCTCCATGTTTCCTCCAACACAAATATAACCTTTACAATGTAAGCCTTTCCATGATGAAGCATACAAATAAATAATCCTTCAAAAATCTAAATCTCACTTGGAAACAGACCTGTTGGTTCACGGCCTGACGTTTTCTTCTTGTCAGGAACCACCTTCTCGGGTGTAAGTCCGGGTGGGAACACGTCTCTGGCAGTGAGGTTCTCCAACATGGGCGACGCCTTCATGAATTCTTTCAGCTTAGCCTGATCCCTGAGGGAGGGAACCTTGTTTGCAGTCATGGGATGTGCTTCAGTCATGGGGGTGCCAGACATCTCAGTCATGTTGCTGTCTCTCACTAGAAATGTAAACTTGTGTATTTAGGTGACATTTTATTATGCTATAAGAAAATCTGCCTCTCTCCTATTCCAATTTAGGTATACATTGAGAATAGACAAAATGAAAAATAGAGGTAGGTATTGGGGCCACAAGGACTCGATTTCCGTCATTTTTATATGTAAATTTCAAACGCTTCCAAGTTTACTTAAAAATGTTACCATGTTGATAAACACGACTATGGAACTGATTTTTGATATTCAAACTTTACATATACAAACAAAATATCCTCACTTGCAAATTCCAGTTTTCATATTAATGGATGTAGGCGAGATTAGGGACATGTTTAATTTTGTGTTGTGAGGTGCTTAATGTGAACATACCATGATTGTTCTTCACGTGAATCGTGTCCTCCTGCATGGCCTCATTCGCTGGCTGGATAGATTTGAGGTCGTTGGCCAAATATGGACATTTGCCCTTTTCTGGTGCTTTCTCTGCAATCATATCATGTACAAATGTCATACTGACAGAAATAAATTATTTTAAAATAAAAATATATCATTTCGTAGGTTTGAAATCAAATACTGTATAGGTACCTGAAATGAAATAGCTAATAGGTACCTCTTTAATACAATATAGTTTATTACCCCTTCATAAAAGAGAGTCTATTGGTAACTTTTAATCGACCAAGCACAATTGGTACCTCAATGTATTTTACATTGAAAATTACCTACATTGGTCTACTACACCTGAAGTTACCTACCTTGGTCTGCTACACCTGAAGTTACCTTACTTGGTATACTACACCTGAAGTTACCTACCTTGGTATACTACACCTGAAGTTACCTACCTTGGTCTGCTACACCTTTAGGTCATATACCACCATTGCATTTCCCATAGGCCTTCATTATAGCCTTTTGGTCTACAACAACTATTCCTATATCAGAACGGATGATAAAACCTAACTTTTTTTAAAGAACTATCTTAGAGACACTCAAAAACGACCATCAAATTGGGGGTAATGTGATGCTTTCAGCCTCTTATATTTCACTGAAGGTGGCCACCCCAAGAATGGCAGTCAAGAAATTTTACTTTTTGCAAATATGCTCTCAGTACAATTGTATCCATACAAATGCAAATTTCAGTCAAAATATCCTAAATCAACATGTTTTATAATGGAAATATAATATTTTGATGTTTTATGTGGATTTGTTATGATTTGGGTAATTTAATCCAATCAGAATCTGCCTTACAATCTGACGATATGCTCCAATAGATCCTATACTTTTTTCAACCAATCAGAAGCTCCAAATCAATAATGGTATCTGACCTTCAAGCTAGATTCTGCATAGGGTAAAAGTGAAAGTAGACATACTTTTTTGGAACACAATCATTTGAAAATGTGAGAAATGTTGAATTATGTTGTATTTTGACTTTTCTTATAACTTTTTTAATTAATGACTTTTAAATATTTGAAAGTTTTATTATGCAAAATACGTAATTTAAATTATTTTATTAAGGGTTGTGGACACAAAATTAGCCATACCTGACTCCTGGTATACAAAATTGGTCTGTAATGCACTTGTTTGATACAATTAAAGGTATATCTAGTAAGTTTTATTCATTTCTGAGGGCTTTGCTTACATTTTTTGGCAAAAATGTCAGAAAGCGACAATCTACATCTGTCCACAAAGATGTCGAAAAGCCGATTTTGTGTGTTTTGAAAAAGATGTTGAGGTAAAATCTGACTCTGAGTGCATCTCTTATTTACAGTTAGTGCCAATATGCAAATATTTGATGTGGTTTAATACATTTTACAATTTAAATTATTTAGTTGGCAAAAAATATGACCTTTTCTAAAAAAAAAAAAAGTTTTATTCTACACCACCCCCTTCATTTTAATGAATTGTCATGGATCTGTACTGTCAACAGGGTTTTGGGGCTGCATGGTTGCATGAAAATGACCTGTAAAGATGGCACAAATAATATCTAATAAAAAAATACATTAAATAGTAGTTACAGCCAATCTTGTGTAATGAGCATATTGTAAAACATGGCATGGCCCTGAAAATGGAGTTGGAGAACATAGTCTCAGAATTATTTTCTTGTCATTTTTAAACTGAAAAGTTGCATTTTCTTGATGGTTTCAGATATATAGAAACTACTGAATAATGTTAATTAATCCAGTTGAAGGCAGATTTTGAATACATACGAAAACAGCGACATTTTTATGGTAAAATCGGCTATTTCGACCACTAAAAATCGCAGATATCATTTTTTCAGTAGAAATAATTTTCAGAAAAGCCTCAACTGGTTGGAAATCACATGTTATTGATGAAATCAATTCAAAATCACTTTATTTGAAACAAAAGATTGGAACGGTTGTCGAGATATGGCATTTTGAAGATTCTGGATTTGCGCGTAAAAATCGCATGTATTTGACTTCAGCCGAAGCCCTTTAAAGCCCACGTATTTTGTAGAAACGTTGTTTTTTCTAAAAACAAAAAACACCATTTACCTCAGAATGAATGTATGAAACAATTTAGCCAGAAAAAACAAAACTTCAGTCAGGTCTGAATGTCTATTTAGGTCATATACCACTATTGCATTTCCCACAGGCCTCCATTATAGACTTTTGGCCTACAACACCTATTCCTATATCGGAACGGATGATAAAACCTAACTTTTTTTAAAGAACTATCTTAGAGACACTCAAAAACGACCAGCAAATTGGGGGTAATGTGATGCTTTCAGCCTCTAATACTTCACTGAAGGTGGCCACCCCCAGAATGGCAGTCAAGAAATTTTACTTTTTGCAAATATACTCTCAGTACAATTCAGTCAAAATATCCTAAATCAACATGTTTTATGATGGATATATAATATTTTGATGTTTTATGGGGATTTGTTATGATCTGGGTAATTTAATCCAATCAGAATCTGCCTTACAATCTGATTTGGTCTGCTACACCTGAAGTTACCTACCTTGATCTGCTATACCTAAAGTTAACTACCTTGGTCTGTTACACAAGAAGTTACATACCTTGGTCTGTTACATATAAAGTTACCTTGGTATGCTACACATAAGTTACCTACCCTGGTCTGCTGCACCTGAAGTTACCTACCCTGGTCTGCTGCACCTGAAGTTACCTACCTTGGTCTGCTGTCATTGTTTCCAGCTCGCTTGTACTCAGCATGCGTGTCATGATTGGGCAGCTGGCCACGTGATTGGACAGCAGACTGCGTGCATTCTGGGTAATCTGGGGTACTGACACACGCGTCAGAAAGGGGCAACGTAAAGCCTTCATCGTACTTCTGGAATAAAAACAATTGCTTATTGGTACTGACTGATAACCATCATCCCTCTAGTGTTAACACATCACATCCATATAACCTCCTACATGTAGATCCTGCATTCCATACAATTACATAAATTTTGTTATGCAACAGGAAGACATTTTCATTGTTTGGTTATTTAATTGGGCATGTAATAAAGCCATGACTTTAATATTTCTCCTAATACACTTGTCTTATTTCTCCTAATACACTCGTGTATTACAGATGCAAATGAGGGCCGAATCACTGTGTTTGTATACAGTAAAACATTTAATCCCAATTGTTTGGTATATCATACAATATGATCAAACACCTTAACTATTTTAGTATTTATCATTATTTGAAATCTTACTTAGTTATTTACAGCCACACCAAAGACGTGCAATACAAACTTGCCCTATGTGGAGCGCGGTTGTTTAGTGGTAGAGCGTTGGACCCATGCTACAAAAGTCGTGGGTTGGATCCCCACCATAACCATTATGTGGTGTCCCTGAGCAAGACACTTTATCTGCATTGCTTAGTACGGTTCTACCCAGGAAGACAATCAAGAAGTACCTTAAGAAGCGAATAACTTACAACACTTATAGAATACAGGAAGTAAAAAAAAAAAAAATTGAATAAATTCCTATGCTTCTTAAATGTGCTTGGAGGATAGATTCTGATACACTGGTTCACATGTTTAGTTATGATTTAAACAAATTCATGAGGCTAATGAACATGTTTCTAAAGGACACACTGAAGAAACCCAGTGTTGCCAGTAAGACTTGAACCCATACCTCCAGATTCAGAGTGAATATACCGTGCTATCTACCGGGGTACCACATGAATTGAATTGAACTGAATTGGGGTTTTAAGGCGCACCAACACATGAAAAGGTTATATGGTGCCTAACAGGCATGAACATGAACATGCCAGGCTCATCTTCCATGTTCATCGAGATAAAATATGGAAAATCGACCTAGAACCTTCTCACCCTGAACTGCAGAGTTGCTGCAAATTCTATCGTAGAAACTCCATTTACGCTGGAGCCACGTTATTGTTTTTCTGGCTAATGACCATGTTTTCTGAAAGACACACTGAAGACACCCAGTGTTGTCAGTGACCCTTGAACCCGTACTTCCAGATTCAGAGTGAATCTACCGTGCTATCCACCCATTATATATATATACTGGACTGTTCTGTCTTTGAATTAAGACCATTCAATTTATGTGACAAATGTCACTCGCAGGCTGAACTGGGTTTACAATCGATGCAAAGGCTTTTATAGTTATGCTTAGCGGGTTAAGAATAATGTTTGTTTGTTTGAATGGTGTTTTACGTCATTTTTAACACATTTCAAGCCATATATGACGTGTTGTGTTGTGGTAGAGACAGACCACACCATTTTTCCTGGGTAAAACCAGTACTGCATACGTCCCACCATCCGTCAAAATCAACACTTTCTCACAAGTTGAGCTTCCAGTGGGATTCGAACCTGCAGCGGTGAGAGGCGAGGAGGTTTACAACGAGTGTTGTTAACTCCTCGACCACAGAGGTGCTAAGAAGAAGGTTAAGTATACTAATATTGCATGTGGTTAATAGGTAATACAAAAAGTTCCAACTCGACACACCCTTTTTTATTTATTTTTTACAGAAATGCAGAAACAAACATAATTGTTAAACTGCACACAAACAGTACCTTAATCAGTTTGCACACTGTTATATAATTTTATATCACAAACTGACCTCTCTGAAACCTAATTGTCTTAAAATTATCTCAATATTTCTTTTCAACATTAAAAGACATTTCAAAACGTGTACTGTTTTCTTACCTCATGTTTAGAACAGTGACTGATTCAAACAGTTTATAATATGTATAGTTTATATCATTACATTATCTCTTAGTAAGCTACAGCTGGCCCTTTACCTCAGTAGTAATTTACAATAAAATCATAAAATATAACGCGCAAATTATAAATAAATCTATATTTAAATGTACAATTTTGAAACATAATCCAATCACCAAATATGTTACCTGTAAGGAAAGTCCACGTACTACCTGTAAGGAAAGTCCACGTACTAATGTTAAACACTTCCTCGACTCAACAAACCTGCTCCACTCACTCATGAAATGAACATATGAGCACACTTTATGACTTCATAACTTTGTTGGGCTTATGTGGCATGATTTACCTTATCTGAAACACCTCTACTACCTGTACAGCACGATATACAGGGATGTTCTTCCAGGATATACAAGGCTGTTAACAATCTTAACACTCACACTGAACACGTTTTACTACAAAATTAACTTTTTTAGACTAAACATTACAATGTTTTACAATTAAATAATGTTTTAATTTTTATGATGCTGACTTTTACACTCGCATTTAATTAAGGGACAAAAGTTAATTATAAAATTTATTTTCTTGTGTTTTTCAGACTTTGCTGAATTACACTCAAATTTTATTAGGTCTGAAGGGATTATTTTTAAATATGTGTGTGATTCGGCAAAATTTGCACATGCATAAGCTCGATAAAAACAAATTTAAATCCTTTTGTTCCAACCTTTCGATTCAAAAAAAGTTTTAAGATTGAGAACATCATTTAAAACGAAACAAAAAAATATTATGACTATCGCGACGGAGAAGTAGTTCCTCCAAGACCAGTTCATGTATGTGTAAACATTTTGAAAATGATGTCACATGTTTGACTGATCCAATGAAAAACCATGTAATGTAGATATGCTTATGAGGAAGACATGATCTAGGGGCAGACATGATCTAGGGGCAGCCCATTAAAACAAGCAACTATTGTAACTTTGTTTCAATATTGACCATCTTAATTATTCTAATTATCAAAAAGAATAGATATCATTAAAATCAGATCAGGAATTGGCAGCTGGTAATTGGAATTCAAATTAGAAAATGTATCATTGTAGGAAATGGAAGATACTGATCAGTAACTGAAATACAGTATTTCCCCTGATAAGAGCAACTCCTAATACAGTGTTACCTGCCGAATCCGACCACCCTCAGGCCCAACAAATTTGGCCGATATAGACAGATAGTCAGACTAAATTTTCAATCAAAATTTTACTTGATGAGAGAAGATGAACACTGTCTCAATTTAATCCCAATCGCCTATGCTGGGTTTTCATTTATTTCACACATACGTAATATTTACTAAATTAAGCATAGGTACAATGTACGCTACTGTGATGTATGTATGCGATTTAAACAATAATTTCCAGTTTTGTTTGTTTAAGTTCGGATTTTTCTTTTAATATGCATTCTTCTGCAACTCTTTGTGTCACGTTTTCGCTTTGGTGATGGTGATAAAATATCCCCACTAAGATGTAGTTTTTGACAGGAGTTGCCATTTTCGCAGACAAAGTCAAAGTGATGTTTGTTTGCAACAAGTACACCTATCTACATGTATTTGCATTGTATTGCTCAAAATTCGCTCACCTCATTATTTGTCAAACACATTAACAATACAGTGTAACAGCCTGGGGGAAACCACGGTCATTGATTGTCACACCTTCCGTGACCAAAGTGACATTCCTTTAATTATAATTTAGCAAGTCAACAACAACAAACTTAGCGGATCGGATTGGATATATTTTTTTGTATATACAAAATGTTGTTTCGGGACTGTTTTGCTTGGTCGGTATTCGGAATAGACAGTATTCCAATTATACGAGTTTTGTTTAATAGAAATATATAAGGAAGAAAACGGGACCGTAGAGAAAGGTCGGTAAAGACATAAATTTGGATAGGACAGTGCCCAGATTCGGCAGGTAACACTATAGTAAACAAGTGACCTTGAAACTCTACTGATAGGTTTTTGATTACTGTGAAGTTTCATGAAAACCTGTCAAGTAGTTTCAGATTAGTAGTCGATACAAGTTTTTACTATATAACTCTATGTAAACAAAGATGGCCGTGGCAGTTTAATGTTTAATCAAAATAATGTTCAACAAGGACCAATATCATGTCATGCTGATCATTTTAGAACAAGTCCCATATCAATATCCAGGGATTTTTTTTGGCCGTTTTTATAGCCGTTATTCGGTCATATTCCCAATGGCAAAACATATCTTTTTTTCCCAATTTTGAGGAAAGAATTCCCAATTTAAAAAAAAAAAAAAAAAAAAAAAAAAAAAAAAGTGTGCCAATCCAATGATTGGGGTTCAAAAGCTTAAATAAATGCTTCAGTTTATCTTGGTTTACAAAAACAGTATTAAAAGATATAATTATGAAAGGAATGCTTTACTTTATATGTTTCCGAATTTTATTAAAAATCGCGCTAAAATTCCCAATTTTATGAAAAATCGCGCTAAAATTCCCAATTCCAGGGGTATGGGTCATGTTCCCAAAATAATGGAAAAAAACCCTGATATCACATACAGTTTTCAAGAAGTAGTCCCTACACATTTTATTTTTTTTAATATATTATGATACTGGATAAAATAGCCAAAAAGTTAATTTTATGCTTGATAAACTTGAAGATTGTCGTGTGTCCCTTTATGGGAAAGTATTTAAGAAAGGATGCATTCAGTACATTTTGCTCTCTTACATAGCCCTTCATTGCATGTTTCCTTAATAATGTTCAAATTAAAACATGTGTATGAATATATATGTTTGATGAATGTCAAGAGTGTTTGAGTATGGTAAATAGGTTTGTTTAGGTCATGTTATAAATATGAGTTAATGTTAGAACTATTTCAAACCTAACTTATCAAACTATTTAAGATATCGGACATTTGTTTGCTTGTTTGTATGGTGTTTTACGTCATTTTCAACACAAGTAAGGTTATATATGACGATTGATATTTTGTGGTGGAGGCAGACCCCCCGCTTTTCCTGGGTAGATCAAACCATTACTGTACAACTCCCGCCATCTGTAAGAATCGACACTTCCTCACTTACAAGTCGAGTTCCCAGTGGGATTCGAACCCGCATTGGGGAGAGACAAGAAGGTTTACAACGCAACATCATTTAAGATATCAGACATAAAGATCATGCAAAGTTGCCTTAGTTTAAACCATAAAGTGCGTAATGTAACCTCATACTCTGCATCATTTTGCACGATCTGAGTGACAGTAAAACTTGTTTCATAAATTGAAGTGAATTATTGTTTAAAGGCTCGATCATCGCCAGAGCTTTATCATTATGTCACAAGCACAATGTTAAAGTTCCACAGCAACATCTTAATCTCGCAACGAAGCGAGCAGGCTACCACTACAGCATGGCACTCATCTTGTTCCATCAAACACTACATAAGAATTGTAGAGCACTATGCTTCCATTATGTAAGACTTAACATTGTGACATCAAACTAGACATTACCATGAATGATAACAATTTATATCATCAAATCAAAGACACTTTAAAGTGAAAACATGATATAGCCTTACATAAGACAAATAAAACAAGGGAGCTACTTGTACTAAAGTCGTTGTAATTTCGCTAAACAGCAAAGTATTAACAAAGTACAAAAGTAAATCCACTTAAGCGAATGCCTTCATGATCAATTTGAGCAACACAATTCTTGGAGTTTCTCCATTTATAGGGGGCTTCTGATGTTCTCCATTATTAGGGTGCCGGTGGCTTACAGATTATTTCTAGAATATGTCTCCATGATGTTTATCGGTCATGATGTAGATACAAAAAAATCTTCAACGTTCAGCATGGCAACTTGAACAATAGAAATTAATAGTGTTCCGCAACATTTGTTATCATTAGGTTAGCTGACATACCATATTTGGACCTACATGGTAAACCCATTCAGAAGGACTAGTAAGAAAGATAAAAGAAGATACGCCTTCAAATAGATGCAGGATTGTCTGTTACATTTTAGTGAAAATATGTCCAAACAAGAGCTGTCGGAGAACAGCGCAGCTCGACTATTCGATTTTTCAGAGAATAATAAATTATATAGCTAGTATATACCATCAGAAAACAAGGCTACAACAATGTGGGGTGGGGTTGGGGGCACAACGTAACTATGTGTAAGAAATGACCAAAACTACACAGAAATATGTAAAAAAATAAATAAAAAATAAAAAAATCGAGTTTTGAGTGGGGTGCGCGGGAGAGGCAGGGGTGGGTGGTGGGGGGAGGGGGAGTGGGGGGTGGTGAGGGCAACATATATGTGTAAGAAACTATGTAAGAATTCACCAAAACAACACAAAGTATGTAAAAAAAAATAAAAAAAAATCGAGTTTTGAGTGGGGATGGGGGAGAGGCTGGGGGTGGGGAGGGCAACATATATGTGTAAAAGCTATGTAAGAATTGACCAAAACACAGAAATAAAAATAAAAATATTTCGATGGGGGGTGGGGGGTGGGGGGGGAGCGGGAGTGGGTGGGTGGGTGGGTGGAGGGGGAACGGAAGCCCATGCCCCAATATCGGTGAAGTATAAATAAGATGCATAATTCTATAAGAAATCCCAAACCAAAATTATAGATATATACATGCTTACATGCAAACCTAGATCTGCCTTTATTGCACATTTTATGGGCCATTACAATTTGGGTTCCATGGGAGCCCAGATTTGCAGAAGACAAAATTACTTATCCAACCCTTTACAACATACTATAAGGAAACCAATTCCAAAATTTAGTTCAGCTAGGACAAGAAATGTAAGAGATATAGACCTGTAAACACAGTTAACACGCACAATTTGATGTGAAACAGACACATTTTAAGGGTTATCAGAATTTGGGATCCATGGGAGCCCAGGGGTTACAGGAACCAAAATTACTTATGCAGCCCTTAAGATAATGCTATAAGGAAGCCCATGGCCAAATTTGGTTGTGCTAGGATAAGAAATGTAAGAGATATGGACTTGTAAACACAGCTTACACGCAAACCTTGATGTGGGACGCCGACCCCGGGGTGATTACATAAGCTCTCTTATTGTTCGAATAGTCGAGCTAATAAAACTAAATCAGACTTACTTTATAACAATGTAAATTAATAATGTAAATTAATAAACTTAATGTATTACACTGCAAGATGACAAACTTTACTGGTTACTAAGATAAAACTAGTGACAAAACTTACAATTTCTCAACCATTTCTTTATAACAATCATAACAAAATTAGAATCCTGCAGACAGAAGACATTCGCGATCAGATGTTAAATAATAAAGAGGCGACCAAATACATTTTGATTTATTCAATATTGACTGATAAAGCTAAGCAAGATGGTATTCCTCCACATTTATTGTACATGTGTGTAACGTAACTAATGTTATCTGATGTCATGGTGTCTGCATGAGGCCTTTTCCTTATACTGAATTACGCTCTTTCCCATATTATATTTAGTATATGTTAAAATAGGAACTTCTAAAGCGCCGCAGTATAAAATTCCAAATTTCAATTGATCTACATAAACATCGGTCATTTTAATGAGAAAATCAAGTTGCACGTGCATCAAGCTTGAAAATTGTTCATTTGAAAATGAATCAAAAATATTGTCATGTACATGTAGTAATGTTGGAATACAGTTTAAATGTACCCATATGAAATTTCATTACAAGAAAATTTTGTGTTTTTTTTTGTATTATTCTAAACAGTCGTCACATATCAATAGAAGCTTTGCTTGTGTAACACCCACACTCATCACGACCAAGGATAAAAATACCCTATTTCATGGTATACTTACTACCTGTCACAAAAATACTAATGATTTACATAGTGTCTATCCAGTCGACTGCCTTTAATAGACCAGGCAGCATTAATTTATTGCACAGTTCATACACACAGTTCAAACAGTCTTTCGTTTCTTCAATATAAACAGTGATTCATACCTGTTTGAAAGTTCAAATTATGTCTCGGATATAAGGAAAGAGTTTTGAACCGAGAGAAATACAATTATATAAACTCCTTAGCTGGTCTTTTTAAATATCTCACTGAAAAGTGTTTACAATGTAATAAAAGTTAATCATTTGACCTCAAATAAATCTCTTCACAATCACATAAAGGCAAACAAGGTTCACATGTCCTTGTTCCTCACCTCAAATTTTCTTAGTTAGCAAAATTAAAAGCACGTTTTTAAAAGACATCACTTTGATACCAGATATCACAATAGGAATTTATTGAGTAATTTGTTAACAATGTCTGATCCTTACCTTAGACAAATGTACTTAGGTAGTTATCCAGACAGGATTGTGCACTAACTCTATCACCACCACAGCCTATAATGATGAACCCTGATTCACCACTGACAGGTGTATCATTCCTTATCAAATTGCAAACATGACAAATCACTATCCTGAGGTCATATAAATACCAGTACATCAAAACTCACGATTTACTAGGTTCTTCCTAAATTTTGCATAAATTATATTATTATTGATAGACCTTGACTTTTTTTAACTTTGATCTACATGTGTTTGAAAACAAAGTTTCTTATTTGAGCAAAGCAAGGGCTTTTTCTGCTTCAAATGCTCGTGTTTTTCTGAATAGCAAACGTTCCTTATTAGGATACATGTAGTTACTATTCTCTTGTTTTCCATGAGTTTTCTCTTTTTGTTCCCCCCCAACCCCCTCCTCCCCTCAACCCAGTAAAGCATTAATTTACTTTGGCAGACTGGTATATACAACTTGGCAGACTGGTATATACAACTTGGCAGACTGGTATATACAACTTGGCAGACTGGTATATACAACTAACAATACTTGAATGACGAGTGGAGTACACAACCATCTTCTTCCACAATAAAAACTGCTGTTTGATATCACACATAATTGTTTATGTTCCAAAAAAAAGCTGTGAACATTGAAAGAACCTGCCGTAATAAATACGAACAAAACACAAGGTCACTTAAATGCACAGCCTACATGTAGTCAAGGAAATATAATAATTGAAACTTACTTGTTAACCTGTGGTAACCAAGTTTATTTCACACTATAAAGTTCTATGTTTCTTATAGATCTGTTAAACTGAAATGAAAAAAAGAAAAGATAAACAACTCATTTACATACTGTACTTTACATATCACACAGGGATGGACCAGCATAATTTCCTTTTACTACCTTGATTGCATGTTGTTTACAATGTTCATCGATAAGACAGAGTGAGCTCAAATCAGCCAATCAACAACATCGACCAATGAAATGACTTTGATGAGCAACCTCAACCAATCACTTGTTGTCAACAAAATATCTCTGAATGAAACTAATAAATAATGTCTTATCTGCCCACAAATAAAGCCAACACTGTTCTCCTAATTAACATGTCGCCAGTTGTCAATCATTTATCCATTTTAACCAATCAAACCAATACTATACCTCCGACAAACAATAGCATGTGCAACAGTATAATAAAATACGTGCAACTGTATTATAATACAAGAAGAAACTGATGCAAAGCATCAGGGCGGTGCAGAGTTTTCAAAAGAAGGAAACAAACGAGTATATTCGCAAATTTTTACTATATAACAAATATGTAGAAATATTTTAAAAAGTATAAAAAGTTATATGGCAACAGTAAGCAATGGTAACTTGAGAACAAAGGCACATACTTAAGATATCAAAACATATTTAAGTGACTGCATTAATTGCTGATGATACATATTTCCAGAATGTTATGAAGATTTTTAGAATATTGAGGTAGTTTGAATTAAGTAAAGAAAAACATCAAAATGGAAGCTGATATGATCAGTGAAATGGGGTAGGTGGATATGTATTTGGAAGAAGTGGTTTGTAGTGTTAAGATATCATAGTTTGGTTTTTTGAATGTTTGACACTAATTTTTGTCATAGGTGTGTGCCACGTAGGGCTGATCATGAGATCTTCCTGAGTGGAAACCAAGCAAAGTTTCAAAGCTGTATCTGTTATAGTTACTGAAAAAAGTGCACCTTAACATAAAAAACTTAACCAAATACGCAGATGCCGATCAAGGGATGACAATAAGTCGTATTTTTTGGACATTAACGGAAAACTTAACCAATATACTAAGTTCAAAAAGGGGCATAACTTTTACAGAAAGCAGCACAGAGTTATGAAACCTGATATGCTGGCTCATGTTATGATGTAGAACAACAGTATAAAGTTTCAAAGTTGTAGCTGTTATATGGACCTATGACATAGCATCAATTTCAATACAGCAATTTCAATACAACAACACGATCTTATGGCCAGTCTTTTACCCCCAACATTTTGGCAAGTCTTTTACCCCAAACATTTTAACAACAACAACAACAACAAGTCACGTCTCCTCCATATGTAGCATCAAAAACCAATCCCAATATAGGCAGCGCGCCGCCAATAACCTATTGTCAATATACTCTGACATCAACAATAGATCGGAGATATCTAAGTTACTGGTATCATGTTAATTGGATTCAGTAACAAGCTACATACCAACATGTTCTCACTGTCAATGTTTTCAGATATCATACAAATTAAGGTTGATTTCTGACTAGATACAGAAGCATAAGCTGATTAGAGAAAGCCAACCTAATGAAGCTTAACAAACCATCAGCACAATCTCGATTTATAAACTTCTGAATTGGGAGTGTCAGTGAAAATGAGGAGAGTTTAAAGTTCTCCGGCCATGTTTTGTTTCATGAACATATGTATGTTTATCTAAATCGAAATCAATACGCAACACTAGATATCTACAATTCACACATTGCAATATCTGTGAAAAGCGAGAATAAGATTTTATTTGATGACGTAGAAAACTTTGAACAGGTAAATTAATCCACTGGTAAATGTATTTATCAATTATCTGGCAATAGTTGTGCAGCTCTACAATTCAGATTTACCTCATTTCCCCGTGCAGTCACGCAGTGGTAAAAGTAGTATCTACGTCATGCAAATAATACTTATTTTTACATACAACTTAGTAGCAGTTTTAAATATACGTTTCTCTTCGAGAATATCAAGAAATGTTCATATGATGTTAAAGAGTTAAATTTGCAAACTGATACTACAAAAAGGGTGGCCATTCACCTTTAAACCAATTAAAGGAGCAGATGAAAACCATGTCACTTGTTTAAATGTTTAAAAATCCAACAAATTGCATTTTAATACCACTTTTGTTTTTACCGCTGCAGGTTTTGAATCCCATTGGGAGATTGACTTATAAGTGGGAAATTGTTGATTCTTATAGATGGCGGGAGGTATACAGTTAAATTAGTTTCTACCCAGGAACAAGTGGGTCAAAAATGTGCTGAAAAGTGCTGAAAACTAACGTTAAATACCAAACAAACAAACTTTTAAAAACTACCTGAAATGCTCTAACAATGTCAATGGCTTCCATAAATTTATGACTTCAAGAAGTTCCCATCATCCTCTTTTAGCTTCTCAGAAAAAAATTACAAAACAAGTTTGGCAAAACTGTTTTTTGAATAAACATGTATTACTTTTCTAACTTATAACAAGATACGCTTGTTTTTTTTAATGTATTTTTTCAATATTTTAATTGTGTATTTATGCAGCTATGCAGCTTATCTGGGGTCCTGAGATCAAAATGCACCACAAAACCACTAACATGATGTAAGTTTCATGAAGGAACCTTGAGCATTACCCCACCCCGGACATTAGATGGATCTGCATATGGACAATACATACATGTACATTCATGTTAAGCCTGGAATTTATACATATATTATGACATTCGTATGAACTATATTGATTTTGTATTTAAAAACAACAGCAACATGGTAACAGAAGATGCCAGCAGGTGCCCACATCATTCCCCAGAGATTGTAACAGATTTCATATATAGTATATATATATATAATTCACCAGAAGGCAAAACTTAATATCTGCCTATTGTCACGTTTTAAAGATCAATACAGCATGAGGTACCATTTAAAGTGCTATGAAAACAATTAGTGCCATAAAAGCCCATACATCAAGGCTGACAATTACAGGATTGTTAAGGAACCGCAGAAAGGAAGCTACTGATGGTTTAATTGACTAAATGCCGCATTTCCATTACGGTATTTTTTAGCAGCTATAGACACATTTTTAGACGTTAGTCCTGGTTAAGGCAAATCTGTTTGAATCGTCTATACTTGACATAGGCGCCTCCGTGGCTGATGGATTAACGATGTTGCGTTGTAAACCTTCCCGCTACAGGTTCGAATACCACTGGGAGCTCGACTTGTAACTTGTGTAAGTAAGGAAGTGTCGATTCTTACGGATAGCGAGAGGTGTACAGTATTGGTTCTACCCAGGTAAAGCGAGTGGTCTGCCTCCACCATAAAACAATCGCCCGTCATATATAACCTGACATGTGTTGAAAATGACGTAAAACACCATACAAACTATACTTGACATAATGAAGAGATACTTAGCAGCCAAACCAGTAACATGGAATTAATAATTATCAATAACTGTGGTGTAGAAGATAATACACAGAAACTCAGACAAGCTCACAATATTTCCTGCCTTTATAACATTACCAGTATTAATAGTTATTAATTTACCGAAAAGCACTTTGACTTAAAGAAACTGACCAGCCAAATAACGACAAAATTACACTCCTGGTGTTCAGGTCATATAATATTATAATGTATATGTGCCGATTAAAAGTCTATGTTTATTCACAGATTCTTAAAATACCCGCTACAGTTTTGGGGTTTGGCCTGCCTGGTTAAAGCCATTTATATTTTATCTAAAAGAGTTTGGATTCTCAAAAATTTAAGTTTAAAAAAATATAACTTGTCATCAGAAGGTTTAGGAACAGTGTTACTGTGTTCATCTGTTGTAATATTTGCCTGTTGATGGCAGGATAGGGACTTTCAACAAAAGAAATAAATCATTACCTCAAAGTATCCTACAACAATCCAAATTATATTTCTACTGATCAGCAGCCACCTCTTCTAATAATTCACCATTTAAGTAAACACAATTTTCCAGTAATCAGTTACTTAAACAAAGCTATTAAATCGATAGCTTTATATCCATGTCTGCTTAAGTCTTGAGAGACACAAACGGGCAAGTGAGGGAGGTCCCAGGGAGATGGAAGCGAGATTTACCTGTTAATCAAGGCCATCCTGGCGTATGCATAAAATTATTTCATCCTGGCATATGCATAAAATTATTTCAATATTATGCTAATAAAAAAAATAATACTGATGGAAATCTATAATACCTACAGTGGCGTAGTTGCCTGTAGGCACTGTAGGCATATGCCTATACACATTGTCCCCAGAAATCAAAAAAATAAAAATGCCAAAAATGCAATAAAAAACTGAGTGGGGTAGGGGGTGGAGGGGTATGGTCAGCTGATATCAATTTTTACTCGTGGTATTTTCAGAAAATAAAAGTCAACTGTTTTCGCTCGCGGTCTTCCAGAACCAAACACAACATGATCGATTGTGCAAAATTTCGAAAGATTTTCAGAAAGCAAGTATTCATATTAATATACGTTATTTTGTTCTATTCCGATGTTTTTGTTGCGAAATCGCAGATTTAAAAAGCTTGAAATCGCAGGTTTAAAACATATTGTGTGTTGCTTAAAATACCGTCAGAATGCAGGATTTAGCTTCCTTCTAAAAAAAAATCCGGTGGGCATGCCCCCGGACCCAGCTAGACCTTGTGCCTACACACTGGCTAGGCGCAGTCGGTAGCGCGGCGGTTTGTAACCGGAGGCCCCGTGTTCAATCCTCCGTGGTGCCACTGAGTTCCGTCGGTGTGTTCTTGGGCAAGACACTTTCCCTTAGCCTCGTCCGTCGGATGGGGACTCAAACCGGGCGGTCCCGTGTATCGGCCTATCCTCCGAGCATATTAAAGAACCATAGGAATCTATTCGATAATAAGAGTAGGGCAGGTTCCCGGATTCCTATGTATCCTTCCCCTCTCTCTGGGGCGGCTCTAAATAACCTATACTGTGTTGATGAGCCGTTAAACAACATTCAATTCAATGATTTAGGCACAGCTACGCCCCTGACATACAGTGGGATCTGACAACTTACCTCATGGTGACATCAGTTGTTTAATCTTGTATGAAAACTTTTCTTATAATGCAGACAATAACATACTTATATATATACTGAGAGTGAGAACAAGAGCACCTCCTAGCGGGGCATATACGCCCCGCATTTCAGTTGTAGACCTAATAATATGAGAGTTATTACCCACAATCACATGTAAATTCCAGGTTAAACCTTTATCAAAGGAAAAAAATTAAACAAGAGGCCCAAGAGGGCCTGTATTGCTCTACTGAATTTATGGAGTCTGTGGTTGGAGGTGGGGGGAATATTAGTTGTTGTGGCACATATGACAAAATCCTTTGCCCTCCACTGAGCAAAGTTGCAATCAAACATTTATAAATTACTACAAGTCCCCCAAGTACCCATGTAGAGGGGCCCATTTACGGTAGAGTAACAAAACTTCTATAAATGCATCCACATTTGGACAAAAAAGTATAGGGCCTTCCCCAGGAATTTTTGAAGGGATAGTGGCATTTAGCGCGCGACGGGGGTGAGTGCGGGACGGGGTCCCCCTCCTGCATGTCGATTTTTTTTCATATTTTGAAGTAAAATACGGGTTTTGGCATACACCTGACATACACCTGACACATTTAAAAGGACACTGTCCGTAAGTAAGCAGATATTGAGCATAACCAAATAACTGTCTGATTTTTCTTCAGTGAAGTGCATACTTGAAAACATGAGCAAAGACATAAATAAGTCTCTAGTAATATATGCATGAGTTTGAAAAAAAAGTTTTATTTATTGTTTGTAACTGAGTGTGGGTCCTACAATATTTACAGTTTCTGCTGATTTTTGACAGAGTTATGGCTCATTATACTCAAACTTTATCCAGTCTAGTCTGCTGGGGCTCCCAAGGGGGTAATCGGGTATAATTTATTTATTTTTACTTCAGGGCCTTCCCCAGCCATTTATGGCATGCGGCACCGCAATCCCGTACCTTTTGAAACCGACATGCCGCAATCCTGATAGGCAAGCATGGGAATGGATAGACAACTGCTTAGAACAATTTGGCTTCGGCGATAAATTTAAAAATTGGATCAGCATGCTTTTAAAACATTCTAAGACCGCCATTCAAACAAATGGATTTGTGTCAGAATTTTTCGATATAACTCGATCTATTGAACAAGGGTGCCCGATCGCGCCGCTTCTCTACATAATTCAAGCAGAGGCAATGGCAAGCTCTATTAGGAATAACAAAAGTATTGATGGGATTTCTCTTCCCTCACAGGAAAACAATAATTTGGAAGCCAAAGTCAACCAATATGTTGATGATACACAATTATTTGCTAAAAATGAAGATTCGCTTCCTCATATATTTAACATTCTCAATACATACGAAAAAGCATCGGGGGCAAAAATGAATAAAGAAAAAACAACTGGTCTTTTTATTGGTAAATTAAAAAATAAAAAGCCAATTATTAAAAATATAAATTGGACGAAAACATTTGTAAAAACACTCGGTGTATGTCACGGATACTCAATTGATAATGACGCAGTTTGGGTGGACAAAATCAATAAGATTAAAAACTGCCTTCAGGTATGGAAAGCGAGAGATCTCACAAATAACGGTAAAGTTTTAATTCTCAAAACCTTTGTACTCTCAATCATTAATTTTGAAATGGAAATGCGGGGTATTCCTGATAAACACATTAAACAACTACAAACAATAATGACTGACTTTATATGGAAAGGCAAAAGGCCATTAGTTTCGAAAAAAACAATATGCACAACATTCGAAAAAGGTGGTCTTGACATGATCGATCTTGAAAAGGTAAATTGGTGTATGAAAATTAAAACTGCATATAAAATAATAAATTCAGAATTAGAAAACTGGAATGCGATAGGCAAACACTATTTAAATGCTGCGGATAAGCATTTCCAGAAAGAACACTTTTTATGTAACTGTTCATCAATAAATGGCCTTACCGGTCACAACATAATATCGCCATTCTATAATCGAACCCTACTGGCATGGATAGAATTTCGAAAATACTTTTCCCCGTTCACTATTCAACAGGTGCGCAATATCAGTTTGTTCGGGAATCATGAAATATATTTTCAAAATAAATCGATTTTTTTCGAATCATTCACAAAAAGTGGCATTTTCACATTAGCGGACATTTGGAATGAAAACACTCATGATTTTTTTTCAAGTGAGGACTTACTGAAACAACTTAAACATAAACAAAATTGGATTTCCGAATGGACGAAATTAAAATCATCGATTCCAAAAAAATACATTTTAGCAATGAAGTCATGCGCATTTGCTGTTGAAATGAATAGGACATTCAATATGGAAGAAAACTACATGTTAAACAGTAATAACAAAAAATTCAAACCAAATGAATTAAAAATAAAGCATATTTTAACGTCAATGAACAATAAAGTTGATAAACTTAAAACCGAACTTAAATGGGAGGAAAAATTAGGGGTAGGTTTTATCACATGGAAACCAATTTGGAAAAATATAAAATACTCATTTGGGTCTTTGAAATCTAAACAATTTCAATGGAAGTTTCTGCATAACGCTATTTTTGCGGAACATCGATTACATACTATGAAATTATCGAACGGTTTATGCAATATGTGTAAAAATGATATAGAAACTCTGTTTCATTTATTCTTCGACTGCCATGTTATTAAACCAATGTGGGGAACTATAAATGTAATATTAAATGATATTTCAGAGATCCTCGACATCGAATTAGACAATCTTAAATTTGAACACATTGCTCTAGGATTTTATAGTAAGCCAGGGAAATTAAATATACTCAACTCCGTCATTTATGAAACAAAATGGCAAATATGGAAATTCAGAAACAGCTATAAATATGATGAAATTAAACCTTCTATTAACGGCTTATACTTCCGTATTATTAGCATACTAAAAGATCAAATTAATGGACAAAGAATGTGGAAAGAAAATATTAGTGCATTACAGTATATTATATCACTGTAAAAAAAACAAAAAAAAACCTGTTTAGCATGCCATTCTCCTTTTTTGTATTTCGTTTCGACAAGAAAGATGAATAATGCACAAGCCAACGATAACTGTATCAGGCATCTACCAGCCTCTCACAGCATGCTCTTCTCTCACACAGAAGACATGTGGCAACATATATGGGCTTCCTGATACAATTATTCATATGTATATATGCTTTTTTTAAATTCATTTATGTTAAAAAGCATAAAAGAAGGTTTACAATGATGTTAAAAATACATTCATGAACAATCTGATACAATTATATAATATTATGCGTATCACAGATATATATATATACGAGGTGGTTTAGTGTGCTTAATACACACAAAAGACACCAAACGAAAGATGATTTAGTTACTTATCATGTGTGATAATAGTGTCATATTATAATTACATATTCATTAAACTGGTCATTGACTAGGGCAAATATATTAATGCATGCATGTGCATGCATGCATGCATGCAGGGATGGGGATGGGGATGGGGATGGGGATGGGATGGATGGATGGATGAATGAATGAATGCCATCTAAATAAATGGTATATATAGTTTTGTTTATATTGTGTGGCTTAAAACAACAAGAGGCCCAAGAGGGCCTGTGGACGCTCTACTGGCTAACATGGCTCTTATAACATCAACGAAGTGAGTGACTGCCATGTACGTTTTTTTGAAAGTTTCGGGAAAAAAACAGCTTTTTAACTAAATCAAGGGCCATAACTAAAGAATCTGGTAAAGTTTGGTAAAGATCAGATGAAAAATGAAGGCCCTACCGTATTACGAGGCAAAATATAGCATGTTTAACTAAATCAAGAACACCTCTGTTACTGGTCCGATTGGTCGAACAAGTAAAAAATAGCAAATGCAAAATATTAAACCTCTGGCTCTTGCAGTTCCAGAAAAGAAGATTTTTTTCAGTTTTTCCCTATACAAGCATTTATGTAAAACTGTGACCCCCGGGGCGGGGCCAGATGTGACTCCAGGGTCCCCATTTGAACAAAATTGATAAAGGACCATAAGCTTATAGCAACAGCAAAATATTAAACCTCTGGCTCTTGCAGTTTCAGAGAAGGTTTTTTAAGTTTTTCCCTCTACATGTCTATGTAAAACATGTGACCCTTGGGGCGGGGCCAAATGTGACCCCAGGGTCATCATTTGAACAAACTTGGTAAAGGACCATAAGCTTATAGCAAATGCAAAATATTAAACCTCTGGCTCTTGCAGTTCAGAGAAGATTTTTTTCATTTTTTTCCCTATACAAGCATTTATGTAAAACTGTGACCCCCGGGGCGGGGCCAGATTGACCCCAGGGTCCCCATCTGAACAAAATTGGTAAAGGACCATAAGCTTATAGCAACAGCAAAATATTAAACCTCTGGCTCTTGCAGTTTCAGAGAATAAGATTTTTTAAGTTTTTCCCTATACATGTCTATGTAAAAATTGTGACCCTTGGGGCGGGGCCAAATGTGACCCCAGGGTAACCATTTGAACAAACTTGGTAAAGGACCATAAACTTATAATAAATGTAACATATCAAACCTCTGACTCTTGTAGTTGGCGAGAAGAAGATTTTTAAAAAAAAAATCCTATATAAGTCTATGTAAAACTGTGACCCTCGGGGCGGGGACAAATTTGACCCCAGGGTCACCATTTGAACAATCTTAGTAGAGGACCATAAGCTGATGCTACATGTAATACATGAGAGCTCTGTGCCATGTGGTTCCAGAGAAGAAGTTTTTTTTCAGTTTTTCCCTATACAAGCCTATGTAAAACTGTGACCCCCGGGGTGGGGCCAAATGTGACCCCTGGGTCACCATTTGAACAAACTTGGTAGAGGACCACAAGCTTATAGCAAATGCAAAATATTAAACCTCTGGCTCTTGCAGTTTCAGAGAAGAAGATTTTTTAAGTTTTTCCCTATACATGTCTATGTTGTGACCGATCGAAATGGAGTATGATTCGTTAAAATGACAGAAAACTCTTATTCCGTTATTCCAACAAAGAACTTTTTTCAGGTATTGAGTGAAAAAAAAAAAATGGCGGGACAAAGCAACACAGGTGCAATGATGGACAATAACACAGATGTGAGGAATAAATTCACGGAAAGTTCTGTCGACAATAAACTTGTGATGTTGTTTGATGAACTAAGGTTTATTCGGGAAGAGCAAATTACGAACAGCAAAGGTATGCTTAATTTTCAACAATCGCTGGTCAAAATGTCGGACAAAGTTGGTCACGTGATACAGGTGGTAAACACACAAACTGACTTCATGAAAACACTAGCATATAAATCCATTGATTTGGAGGCCAGATCGAGAAGAAACAATCTTATATTTAGAGGGTTCATTGAAAATCGGGATGAAAACTGTTTCAGTGTAATAAGAGACTTTCTACGCGAAGAATTAGACTTGTTTTCTGATGAGATATACATAACAAGAGCTCACAGATTGGGCAGGCGTTCACAGGACAGGCACCATCAAAAACGTCCTATTATTGTGAATTTCAGGGATTTCAACGTCGTTGAAGATATTATGCATTGTGCGTACAAATTGAGAAATACACAAATCTCTATTGACCATGACCTGCCAAAAGAAATTCAGGACGCCAGGAAACGACTGTGGCCTAAGTATAAAGAGTTCAAAGCGCAAAAGTCCAAAGTTAAAATTGTTTACCCGGCAAAACTGATAGTCGATGGACGCCTTGTGCACGACGAGTTACCGGAATGGTACAGGTACATACAGGGTAATCGCTTACCCGAGTTGCAGCATGTCACTCCACTTCGTGATCGACAGATGTTCCAAGGCAGTGATGAAAATCATATCGCATTCAATCATAACAGCTCACGCCATGAAACGTTTATCACTGAGCATATGGAAATAAACAATTCCCAAATAAACGATTCCGTTATATCTCAGGAGTCCCTTTCCAGACATAAAGCAAGTGAGCCAAATAGTTCAAGTTTATCATCCAAACACACAGTTGACGCAATTTTGTCGTCGGTGACGATAAATGATAAACAAACAACACAACTATCCGATGACAACAACCCCGGGATATTATCAAATGAACAGTTTATTATTTATACACAACAAAACAAGGATAACAGTCAAATAGTCACTGAGAGAGGGCGTGAGAGAGGGGGAGCACACAATGCTCTTGCAATACACCGTGTTTCGTCACGATCGACAAAAAGGACGAGCTCAGCTGTCCCATATCGGAGACAAAGTCTCAGTGCTTCACGTGATAAAGAGGATTTCCCACGAATACCTATAAATAGCTCAGCTAATCACGGACTGCATGACACTGACACTGACCCGATTAGCAGTCATGGGGTTATCCCAGATACTGTTAATAACACAGAGAGCTTGCACGACTTGAATGACAGGTCATAGGACAATGAGGAGAAGGTGACGTTACGTTGTGCCTTATTAAATGTCCAGGGCTTAGTAACGAAGAGAGTTAATAAATTGAAAACTATTGAATTGAAAAATATGTTTCAAAATAATGATATTGTTTTATTAACAGAAACATGGACAAACGAATTTGTTGACTTAAAAGTTGAGAACTTTGAGTACTTTGTCTTGAATAGAACTGAAAACAAAAAAGCTAGTAAACGTAACTCAGGCGGTATTATTGTTTATCTCAGGAATGAATATGTGACTGATGATACTCTTATTTTTCAGAGTTGTGATGATATTATATGTATAAAAATTGATGGTAAACATTTTTCATTGCAGAATGATCTATTGTTTTGTTTATGCTATGTTATACCAGACGATAGTAGCAGGCAGGCATTAGTAGATACGAACATTTTTGATAGACTTGTTGATTTTATAACTATTGTAAACACAAAATATGAACATGGTTTAAACTTTGTTTTATGTGGCGATATGAATAGCCGCACTTCGAATAGTCCAGACTATGTAGTTAATGATAACGGTAACCATATGAATATATTACCAGACGAATACACCAATGATGATGAAATATATCGATTTTCTCAAGATAAGGGCAGAGTTAATAGAAACGGTCATTGTCTTCTAGACATGTGCAAACAAACCGGATTACGGATATTAAACGGGCGAGTGGGTAATGATAAAGGGGTTGGCAAATATACTTTTGTTGGAAATCGTGGGTGCAGCTTGGTTGATTATGTCCTAAGTACTCAAAACATATATCAATTTGCATCAGTGTTTGAGGTGAGTGAACCAAATATTTTAAGCGACCATTGTATTATTTCATTCTCTTTTGAATTTTCTAGACCGGTTTATACAGATGAATTTGTGAATACGAACTTCAAGAAAGTTGATTTTAAATATGTATGGGAAAATGATTTAAAGAGTGATTATGTTGAGAAACTGTCATCGCCTGAGGTCAAACTGACGTTGTCTATCTTACATCAGTCGATAAATGAATGTATAAGTAGTAGTGATGTTAACTCTTGTATCGAGAGATTATCGGATATTATCGATGAAGTTGTATCCCCTTTGTTTAAAAGAAAAGTTAATACTTTCACTGAAAAAAAAAGACATACGGAAATAGGTTTAGAGAGTCCTTGGTACACGAATGAATGTTTTGAAAAAAAATCAACCTTTTTATATTGTTGAATAAATATCGAGTTGATAAGACTGATTTAAATAGAGTTAATATGGTTATGGCTAGATCACAATACAAAGCATGCATACGCAGATGTAAATACGATCATGATAAAATTCAAACAAATAAATTTATTCAGGCTAGGCACAAAAATGCCAAGATGTACTGGAACATGTTGAAAGAGTGCGCGGGCATAAAACATCCTAATATTCAG
The DNA here is from genome assembly GCA_037043455.1 of Cyrtodaria siliqua. NCBI lineage: Eukaryota > Metazoa > Mollusca > Bivalvia > Adapedonta > Hiatellidae > Cyrtodaria > Cyrtodaria siliqua. Next base: position 10,624 of record JAWPHD010009420.1, on the reverse strand, counting down.
ATAAGCACATTTGAACAATATTTTAAGGCGGTTAATAACCCAGATAGTCCGTTTTTTACACCTGACGAAGATGTACTACATTTTATTGATAGATATGAAAACAATGAATTTAATATTATGTTTAGTGAACTTAATATTGATATTACAGAGCAGGAAATTGTGAAAGGTATAAACCAGCTTAAAGCAAATCGGTCAGTGGGGCCGGACTTGTATATTAATGAATTATTTACTCATGGTAAACATATATTAATGCCAGTTTTAACGAAATTGTTTAATAAGATTTTTGAAATAGGTATTTTTCCCGAAAGCTGGACAGAGGGTTACGTTATACCGTTGCACAAAAAAGGTAATATTAATAATGTTGAAAATTATCGAGGGATTACATTGTTGAGTGTAGTGGGTAAATTGTTTACAAGACTATTAAATAATAGACTAGGTAATTGGGCGGAGAACTATAATGTATATATAGAAGCTCAAGGCGGTTTTAGGTCTAACATGGGTACAGTAGATAACATATTTGTATTACATGGCTTAATCTCTCATTTTATAAATAATGGTAAAAAACTTTATTGTGCATTTGTTGATTTTACAAAAGCTTTTGATTACGTAGTTCGTGAAAACTTGTGGTATAAAATGATAAATCTAGGAATCCATGGTAAAATCTTTAACATTATTCATTCAATGTATGAGTCTGTTAAATCTCGAGTTAAGTATTGCAACTCATTGAGTGATGAGTATAGTTGTATGCTGGGTGTCCGTCAGGGAGAGTGCTTATCTCCCTTTTTGTTTTCGATGTTTTTAAATGATATTGAAGAAACATTCATAAATAATGGTATTGAAGGAATTGACGTTAATATGTTTAAAATGTTTCTAATATTATATACTGATGATATAGTTATCTTTGCAAATAGTAAGGAAGATTTACAAAATAGTTTAAATAGCATGGAAGATTACTGTAGAAGGTGGAAACTTGTTGTTAATACTTTAAAAACAAAGATAATGATATTTAAAAAAGGTGGTTCTCTGCCACGAGATATTCATTTTTATTACAATGATACTGTTCTAGATATTGTTAATAGATTCAGCTACCTGGGTAACGTTTTTACAACTGGAGGATCATTCGCATATGCTCAATCTACACTTGCAGGTCAAGCGTTAAAGGCAATATTTAAAATGAATAAATGTCTTTATAAATTTACGGAATTACCAATTGCACATAGAATAGATTTATTTGATAAATTAATTACTCCTATTCTGAATTATGGGTCAAAAGTATGGGGCTTCAATCAGGCGAATGACATTGAAAGGGTTCATTTACAATTTTGTAAACGAATTTTGGGAGTGAAAAAGACAACACAAAACGATTTTGTATACGGCGAATTAGGTAGAAAACCTCTGGTTATTATGCGACATTATAATATCATAAAGTATTGGTTAAAAATATTAAATAAAAATGAAAACAAATATGTTAAGAAATTATATGATCTGATGTTATATGATATACATGTGAAACCAAATATAAAGAATTGGGCTTCCTCGGTAAGAGAAATGTTATATCGAATGGGGTTTAATGATATATGGTTAACGCAAGGTGTTGGTAATGTAAAACTGTTTTTATGTATATTCAAACAAAGATTAAATGACACTTTTGTACAAAATTGGAATAGTAGATTAACTGATTCAAGTAGAGCTTTATTTTATAATAATATATGTAGTTTTAGATTTCAGCCATACCTCACATTATGTAACATAACAAAGTTTAGAACTGCTTTGACTAAATTAAGAGTCTCATCTCATAGATTACAAATAGAAGCAGGACGATGGAATAAACCAAACAGAACACCGATAAATGAGAGACAATGTTATGTTTGTAATATTTTAGAAGATGAGTTTCATTTCATGTTAGAATGCCCGTTATACTCCGATCTAAGAAAACAATTTATTAAAAAATACTATTGGAATAGACCGAATATGCATAAAATGGTTTTGTTAATTAATTCAACTTGTACAAAAGAAGTAAGAAACGCCGCCATTTTCATAAATAAAGCCTTTACTAAAAGGAACGAAACTATGTTTGCCAATAATTGAACTATATGTTGTAGAATGTATCACAAATTGGTGTAGCGTTGCTAATAATATGTATGTTTACTTGCATATGTATACCTGGTTGCTAAGCATCTACTTAAAATTATTTACGTGTTCATACAATTAAAAGCTGTTTGAATTATATGCAATCATGTATGTCATGTAAGAATATACATGAATAAGTATCAACAGGTAGTATGTTATGCGGACATGCAAATATATAATTGTCCTTAGTTGAAAAACCTTCTCCTAACAATGAAGAAGTTCATTATACATGTATATTATAATTATTTGCTGTTTAATTTGAAGACTGAGTTTGACTGTCAGCCATATATGTATATGTGTATGTATATCCTCATGGGCGGTTAGCCTATTGGAAATTTGAAAATAAACTACTTCATGTAAAACATGTGACCCTTGGGGCGGGGCCAAATGTAACCCGAGGGTCACCATTTGAACAAACTTGGTAAAGGACCATAAGCTTAAAGTAAATGTAAAATATCAAACCTCTGGCTGTTGTAGTTTCCGAGAAAAAGATTTTTAAAAAAAAAATCCTATATAAGTCTATGTAAAACTGTGACCCCCGGGGCGGGGACAAATTTGACCCCAGGGTCACCATTTGAACAAACTTAGTAGCGGACCATAAGCTGATGCTACATGTAATACATGAGAGCTCTGTGCCTTGTGGTTTCAGAGAAGAAGATTTTTTAAAGTTTTTTCCTATATGTCTATATAAAAAACATGCAAAACCTCAATATACAAACTTTGGACCCCCGGGGCACGGCCATTTTTGACCCCGGGGACTTTATTTGAACAAACTTGATAGTCTAGGCATTGGCGATCATTTTAAAAGAAAAACTGTTGAAATCTGTCCAGCGGTTCTGGAGAAGAAGATTTTTTAAGGTTTCGACCATATATGGTAATGGCAGCCATCTAGGATGCAGCGCTGACCTAATTTTAACAAATCTAAAAAGCATTCATCTAAGGATCATCCACGTGAAGTTTGGTCAAAATTAGCCAAGCGGTTTCTGAGGAGAAGTCGTTTGAAGAAAAGTCAACGGACGACAGACAGACGACAGACAGACGACAGACGACGGACAACAGACAACACACCATCCCATAAGCTCTGCTGGCCAACGGCCAGTAGAGCTAAAAACACGAAATAAGATGTGAAGAAACATTTCATATAGTGTATGTTTGTTACTGTTATACATATATATATATATATTCAATAAAAAGAAAAAACAAGAGGCCCAAGAGGGCCTGTGGACGCTCTACTGGCTAATATGGCTCTTATGACATCAATGAAGCAAGTGACTATCGTCTTAAAGAGGCAAAATATAGCAATAACTCCGCCATTACTGGTCCGATCTGGCTAGTTTTCCAAGTTAATAAAAATTAAAAAAAATGAAAAAAAAAAAAAAACAAGAGGCCCAAGAGGGCCTGTGGACGCTCTACTGGCTAAAGATAAAGTTTATGCACAAGGGGCCATAACTCTTTGAAATATCGTTCAACCAGAACATGGTGATGACATAGGCAACTAGGCTTGGTACTGATTGTCCCTGACAAGTTTCATTGAAATCCAGCCAGAGGTTCAGGAGAACTAGTCTGTACAAAGTTAGTGTATTAAAACTTTTAAGGGGCCATAACTCTGCCAAAATTCGTTCAACCAGAACACGGCAATAAAAGGTGCAACTAGGCTTGGTACTGATCATCCCCATCAAGATTCGTTGAAATCCAGTAAGGAGTTCAGAACAGACTAATCTGGTTTCTCTATTAAAACCTTCAAAGGGCCATAACTATGAAACAAGAGGGCCATAATGGCACTGAATCGCTCACCTGAGTTCAGTGCAGGTATTGTGCTAAGGCTAGCTAGGAATTGTAACCCAAGAGGATTATCGGCAATGTTGGTATTATTCAATCAATTTTCCATTATAATCGATCAAGGGCAGGTTTTAAGGGCTGGTCATGATCAGGTCAAAATTGTGGCCTCTGGAGTGCCCACAAGCAAATTCCAATATTGACCTAGTGACATAGTTTTTTGATCCCATGTGATCCATTTCGAAACTTGATCAAGATATAATTCAGATAAACAATCCGAGAAAGTTTCATCAAGATCTGGTCAAAAATATGGCGTCTAGAGTGTACACAAGGTTTTTCAAGTATTTGACCTAGTGACCTAGTTTTTGACCCCATGGGACCCATTTTCGAACTTGACCAAAATATAATTAAGACAACATTTCGACAAAGTTTCATCAAGATCGGGTCAGAAATATGGTCTCTAGAGTTTACACAAGGTTTTTCAAGTATTTGACCTAGTGACCTAGTTTTTGACCCTGTGTGACCCATTTTCGAACTTTAGCAAGCTATAATTGAGACAAATATTCTGACAAAATTGCATCAAGATCGGGTCAAAAATATGGCCTCTAGAGTGTACACACGTTTTTTCCAAAGTTTGACATAGTGACCTAGTTTTTAACACCATGTGACCCATTTTTGAACTTGACCGAGATATAATTAAGACAAACATTTTGACCAAGTTTCATCAAGATTGGGTCAGAAATACGGCTTCTAGAGTGTACACAAGGTTTTTCCAATATTTGACCTAGTGACCTAGTTTTTAACCCCATGTGACCCATTTTCAAACTAGACCAAGATATAATTAAGACAAACATTCTGACAAAGTTGCATCAAGCTCGGGTCAAAAATATGGCCTCTAGAGTGTACACAAGGTTTTTCCAATATTTTACCTAGTGACCTAGTTTTTAACTTCATGTGACCCATTTCCGAACTTGATCAAGATATAATTAAGATAAACAATTTGACAAAATTTCATCAAGATTGGGTAACAAATATGACCTCTAGAGTGTACACAAGTTTTTTCAAGTATTTGACCTAGTGACCTAGTTTTTGAACCCACATGACCCATTTTTGAACTTGACCGAGATTTCATTGAGACAAACATTCTGACAAAGTTTCATCAAGATCGGGTCAAAAATATGGCCTCTAGAGTGTACACACGGTTTTTCCAAAGTTTGACCTAGTGACCTAGTTTTTAATACCATGTGACCCATTTTTGAACTTGACCAAGATATAATTAAGACAAACATTTTGACAAAGTTTCATCAAGATTGGGTCAGAAATACGGCTTCTAGAGTGTACACAAGGTTTTTCAAGTATTTGACATAGTGACCTAGTTTTTAACCCCATGTGACCCATTTTCAAACTTGACCAAGATATAATTAAGACAAACATTCTGACAAAGTTGCATCAAGCTCGGGTCAAAAATATGGCCTCTAGAGTGTACACAAGGTTTTTCCAATATTTGACCTAGTGACCTAGTTTTTGACCCCACATGACCCATTTTCGAATTTGACCGAGATTTCATTGAGACAAACAATTAAGATAAACATTCTGACAAAGTTGCATCAAGCTCGGGTCAAAAATATGGCCTCGTGTACACAAGGTTTTTCCAATATTTGACCTAGTGACCTAGTTTTTAACTTCATGTGACCCATTTCCGAACTTGATCAAGATATAATTAAGATAAACAATTTGACAAAATTTCATCAAGATTGGGTAACAAATATGACCTCTAGAGTGTACACAAGTTTTTTCAAGTATTTGACCTAGTGACCTAGTTTTTGACCCCACATGACCCATTTTTGAACTTGACCGAGATTTCATTGAGACAAACAATCTGACAAAGTTTCATCAAGATCGGGTCAAAAATATGGCCTCTAGAGTGTACACACGGTTTTTCCAAAGTTTGACCTAGTGACCTAGTTTTTAACACCATGTGACCCATTTTTGAACTTGACCAAGATATAATTAAGACAAACATTTTGACAAAGTTTCATCAAGATTGGGTCAGAAATACGGCTTCTAGAGTGTACACAAGGTTTTTCAAGTATTTGACCTAGTGACCTAGTTTTTAACCCCATGTGACCCATTTTCAAACTTGACCAAGATATAATTAAGACAAACATTCTGACAAAGTTGCATCAAGCTCGCATCAAAAATATGGCCTTTAGAGTGTACACAAGGTTTTTCCAATATTTGACCTAGTGACCTAGTTTTTGACCCCACATGACCCATTTTCGAACTTGACCGAGATTTCATTGAGACAAACATTCTGACAAAGTTTCATGATGATTGCATCAGAAATGTGGTCTCTAGAGTGTACACAAGCAAAAGTTAACGGACGGACGGACGGACGGACGGACGACGGACGACGGACGACGGACGACGGAAGACGGACAACACACCATCCCATAAGCTCTGCTGGCCCTTGGCCAGTAGAGCTAAAAATGAAAAAATAAAAAATTTAAAAAAAAATAAAATAAAAAAAAATTAAAAAATAAAATAAAAAATAAATAAAAAAAAAAGAACAAAATTGGTAAAGGACCATAATCTTATAGCAACAACAAAATATTAAACCTCTGGCTCTTGCAGTTTCAGAGAAGAAAACATTTTAAGTTTTTTTCCTATACATGTCTATGTAAAACATGTGACCCTTGGGGCGGGGCCAAATGTAACCCCAGGGTCACCATTTAAACAAAGTTGGTAAAGGACCATAAGCTTATAATAAATGTAAAATATCAAACCTCTGGTTGTTGTAGTTTCCGAGAAGAAGATTTTTTAAAAAAAAATCCTACATAAGTCTATGTAAAACTGTGACCCTCGGGGCGGGGACAAATTTGACCCCAGGGTCACCATTTGAACAAACTTAGTAGAGGACCATAAGCAGATGCTACGCTCTACTGGCTAATATGGCTCTTATGACATCAATGAAGCAAGTGACTATCGTCTTAAAGAGGCAAAATATAGCAATAACTCCGCCATTACTGGTCCGATCTGGCTAGTTTTCCAAGTTAATAAAAATGAAAAAAAATGAAAAAAAAAAAAAAAAATGAAAAAATAAAAAATTAAAAAAAAAATAAAATAAAAAAAAATAAAAAAATAAAATAAAAAAAAAATAAAAAAAAAAGAACAAAATTGGTAAAGGACCATAATCTTATAGCAACAACAAAATATTAAACCTCTGGCTCTTGCAGTTTCAGAGAAGAAAAAATTTTAAGTTTTTTTCCTATACATGTCTATGTAAAACATGTGACCCTTGGGGCGGGGCCAAATGTAACCCCAGGGTCACCATTTAAACAAAGTTGTTAAAGGACCATAAGCTTATAATAAATGTAAAATATCAAACCTCTGGTTGTTGTAGTTTCCGAGAAGAAGATTTTTTAAAAAAAATCCTACATAAGTCTATGTAAAACTGTGACCCTCGGGGCGGGGACAAATTTGACCCCAGGGTCACCATTTGAACAAACTTAGTAGAGGACCATAAGCAGATGCTACATGTAATACATGAGAGCTCTGTGCCATGTTGTTCCAAAGAAGAAGATTTTTTTCAGTTTTTCCCTATACAAGTCTATGTAAAACTGTGACCCCCGGGGTGGGGCCAAATGTGACCCCTGGGTCACCATTTGAACAAACTTGGTAGAGGACCACAAGCTTATAGTAAATGCAAAAATATTAAACCTCTGGCTCTTGCAGTTTCAGAGAAGAAGATTTTTTAAGTTTTTCCCTATACATGTCTATGTAAAACATGTGACCCTTGGGGCAGGGCCAAATGTGACCCGAGGGTCACCATTTGAACAAACTTGGTAAAGGACCATAAGCTTATAGTAAATGCAAAATATCAAACCTCTGGCTGTTGTAGTTTCCGAGAAGAAGATTTTTAAAAAAAAAATCCTATATAAGTCTATGTAAAACTGTGACCCCCGGGGCGGGGACAAATTTGACCCCAGGGTCACCATTTGAACAAACTTAGTAGAGGACCATAAGCTGATGCTACATGTAATACATGAGAGCTCTGTGCCTTGTGGTTTCTGAGAAGAAGATTTTTTAAAGTTTTTACCTATATGTCTATATGAAAAACATGCAAAACCTCAATATACAAACTTTGGACCCCCGGGGCACGGCCATTTTTGACCCCGGGGACTTTATTTGAACAAAGATAGTCTAGGCGTTGGCGATCATTTTAAAAGAAAAACTGTTGAAATCTGTCCAGCAGTTCTGGAGAAGATTTTTTAAGGTTTCGACCATATATGGTAATGGCAGCCATCTTGGATGTAGCGCTGACCTAATTTTAACAAATCTAAAAAGCATTCATCTAAGGATCATCCATGTGAAGTTTGGTCAAAATTAGCCAAGCAGTTTCTGAGGAGAAGTCGTTTGAAGAAAAGTTAACGGACGACAGACAGACGACAGACAGACAGACGACAGACGGACGATGGACGACGGACAACACACCATCCCATAAGCTCTTCTGGCCGTTGGCCAGTAGAGCTAATTAAAAAAAAAAAAAAAAAAAGACCTGCCGCAATCATTAATCTAACCGCGACACTTTAAAACCGTGCCGTGATCCCTTAAAAGTGAGTCAAAACTTTTATTTTCCCAGTGTTAATTAATGACATATCTGACCAAATAACGCCTTGAGGCATAAACTCCTGGCAAACATACGTCCTTAGCTCCTGATTGGTGTTTTCATATTAGATTAGAGGAGCAGAGGTGTTATCTCTGCGATAAGGATCTAATTCAAGAATTCAACCATGTGTACCACGGTGCAAAATTTCGAGAGATTTTCAGAAAGGAAGTATTCATATTAATATATGTTCATTTGTTCTCTTCCGCTGTTTTTGTTGCGAAAACGCAGATTTAAAAAGCTTGAAATCGCGGGTTAAAAACATATGGTTTGTTACTTAAAATATCGTCCAAATGCCTTCTAAATTTTTTTATTCCTTTGGGGCATGCCCCTGGACCCCACTAGACCTTGTGCCTACACACTGATTTAGGCACAGCTACGCCCCTGACCTATAGTGGGATCTGACAACTTACCTCATGGTGACATCAGTTGTTTAATCTTGTATGAAAACTTTTCTTATAATGCAGACAATAACATACTTATATATATACTGAGAGTGAGAACAAGAGCACCTCCTAGCGGGGCATATACGCCCTGCATTTCAGTTGTAGACCTAACAAGAGCTGTCGGAGAAGAGCGCAGCTCGACTATTCGATTTTTCAGATAATAATAAATTATATAGCTAGTATATCAGAAAACAAGGCTAAAACAATTTCGGGTGGGGTTGGGGGGCGCAACATAGCTATGTGTAAGAATTGACCAAAACAACATAAAAATACGAAAAAAAAAAAAAATCGAGTTTTGAGTGTGGATGGGGTAGAGGCGGGAGTGGGGACGGCAACATATATATGTGTAAGAAACTCGGCAACATATATATGTGTAAGAAGCTATGTAAGAATGGACCAAAATACCACAGAAATATGGTAAAACAAAAACAAAATATTTAGAGAGTGGGAGGGGTGGGGGGGGGGGGGGGGGGGGGGGGGGGTCTGGTGGGTGTGTTGAGGGGGGGGGGAGGGGAGGCAGTGGGGGGGGGGGGGCAACATGTGTAAGAATTGACAAAAGCAACACAGAAATATGTAAAAAAAACAAAAAAAATACATGAGAGGCAGGGGTGTGGGGGGGAGGGGGCAACATATATGTGTAAGAATTGACTAAAACAACATAGAAATATGTAAAAAAAAAAGAGATTCGAGTGTGTGTGTGTGTGTGGGGGGGGGTGGGGGGTGTGGGGGGGGGGGGGGGGGGGGGGGCGTGAGGCAGAGGGTGGAGGGAGCAACATATATGTGTAACAAGCTATGTGTAAGAACTGATCAAAACAACACAGAAATATGTAAAAATATATATATATTAAATAAAAATATTCTAGTTTCGAGTGTGTGGTGGGGAGTGGGGGTCTAGGCTCGCGTTAACCATTCGCCAAATCGCCATAGGCGAAAAGAAACCTGAACTGGCGAATGAAAATCGTAAGAAATACAATCAAATTCGCCAGACATCGGCCGTCTTGCGAATCCAATTTTCCTACAGATTTTGTCTACATTCTCGGAAAATCCCGAATTCTAATACACAAAGTCTTTCACTGTCTATAAGCCACTACCTCACTGGGTGTTGTTAGCTAATTAGCGACAATCAATTATCTGGACTGATAAACTAATTATCGCCGAGTTTATTCAAGACCGCTGTCAAATTGTCGATGTGCGATAGACTCCGCCCACTGTTCCCCGTCTTGCTGTCAATCAACTGGTTTGTGACCCCGCGCTCAATATTATCCACATATTCAACTGCGTTATCGAGCCGTGTAAAACATTAAATATAACGTGGCGCCCTCTAGCGGCTAAAGTGGCTTTTCAAAACACAAAGTTTGCTTACGAATTAAAAAGGTACAGATGCCGTCGGTGTTTTTGAACTTTGCGATCACTGATAAGACTAATTAGCTGTACACACGGTAGCGTAAACTGGAACAATGGCAAGTGTGAACCGATGTTTTGATCGGCTGTCTTTGAAATTGGTACAATTTTAGAATGAAGTGGCTTTTATTACTTACTCTGACAGTCTCTGAAATGTTGATAGGATCAATTAGACATCAAGAGCAACATTCCTGTAAAGTTTCAT